>QDEB01088765.1:0-22437 GCA_004193795.1 Asbolus verrucosus | reverse complement strand
ACACAATTGCAAATTACACTCTAAAATATGCTATCGCAGTCCAAATTTCGTTTCTGGTCAACTGGAAGTGACCACAATGATTTTTTTCAAATAACACACTATTAATTTTTAAATATTGTTTTTTAACTTCCATTCACTTTATTTTTATTAAATCGATCATGACATGACCTAAACTATTTTCATCTAAGTTTTTTAAATATAAATTTTATCAGTTTTCAAGCGAGCGTATAGCTCTCTGTCTTAAGCCTTTAATCATTTTTACAATTTTAAATTGGTATCTGAACAAACAGTAAACTTTTCAAATACGGGAATCGATTGAAATTTACGAAGTTGCAAAGAAAATTAAAATATTTATTTAAAACATTTAAGTAGTAACGACACGGTGTTTGATAAAAAAGTTGTTGGCATTTACTCTTAAACTAGAAACGTAGTCTAAGCTTTAGTGATTTGCTTAATAATTTATTGTTGCAAATTATCTTCTTTATCTATCACAGGGTTTGTGACAGATGGCTGAGAAATCCAAAAACATTAATCATCTGATATATGATAATAAAAAATACATTTAAATCTTGATTTACTTCTGATAGTAAAAAAAAGTTAAAATAAAAAAAAATACAGAAATAAGATAATAACTACAAATGAAATAGCTATAATGGAAAAATATATTGATCTTATAATTTAAAAAAAATGATTTCAAAAGAATTTGATAATGATAAATGATAACAAAAAGATAAAAAATTATGCGAAGAAATAACAAATGAAAAGAAAAATGGTTTCAAAAAATAAAAAATTTTAGACGAATCCTCAATCAATTTTCAACTTTCATCCATAACATCTCTTACTAAGACGTTGTGGAGAGATCTACTTTTTTTGTAGCGAAAGTTAAATGTGCACTAGAACTGCTAAAAAAAATCTTCAATTCTTCATTCATTCGTTATTCGCGATCACGTTCACTATCGTGTATTATGCTTGCCCAGTTTTATTACCACATAGTTCAGAGTCATTGACAAAGACTAAAAAAAAAACCAGAATAATTTATAGCAAAATAAATATATACAAATACGCTTCTTTGCATGATAAATTAAGAATGATAGTGGTCTTGGTAGTAAATAATAAACAAATTAAAGGGATTCACAAAATCAAAAATTTAAAGAAGCAGGATAAAAATGACAAATTATATACCTTATTTAATAAAATAAATAAACACCCAATAAAATATAGGAAAAATGAAAATTTTAAACATTTTAAAGCTACTTTAGCTTACTTTTTAAAGTAGATGCATCTACGATGTAAATATATAACAATACAACCTACAAAATGAATTTAGAAAACCAAATTTATAGAAAAAGGAAATGATATTTGGGGCAACTTTGAGGAAAAGTAAAATTATGTACACAATATTTACAACAACCAGAGAAAAATATTTTAGTTTAAGAAGGAAATGAACAGCTGAAACAATTGTATGAAAAGGAAAAAAACACAAAAATGAACCGAACCAAAAAAAGATAAATTACTGCCTCTTTCTAGCCTGTTTTGAAATATTTAGTATTGTTATCCGTCGATTGGCTGTCGATTTCACAAGAAGTCAAAGAAGGTATGGACAAATTAGAGAAAAAGAAAGCATTTACGGCCTCGGTCCGTCGCGTGGTCTTTGATAGCCTCGCTAGGCCTCATTAATCAAGCGTGATCAGATAACGATTGGAAATAGTCGATTGTGAAGGTGTTAAAATGTCCGGCAATATTTGTGAAACGAGAAGAAAAGAATTATTTATGTTTCGTTGAAGTATGCGTGAAAAAGTTGACGGTGCCGGTCCATCCTTTAGCGTGTGTTTGTACACGCTGACACATTGAAATAGTATTGTCTCTAGCTGTACTTAATGGGGTTTATCTGAGGATCGCAGCAGACACAGGCTGCTTCCTAGAACTGCAGCTCAGTTGACAATTTATTTTATAGAGGTGGGTGTGTAGGATGCACAGGTACGCGGCCCGTTTACCATCCACGAGTGAGAAAGAGACCCACCACGTGTACATCTCGCGCAGAAGAGAGACAGAGGAATTTTAATGCCCAGCAATTGGAATCTGTGTCCGTGGCTTTCGTTACAGCTTGTACGCCACTGTTATTTAAGCTCCCCATAAAAGAATGCATAATTTCATTCCCATGCAGCGCACTTTCATTAAAAATATAAAATGTGTGCGGAGAACCGCGCTGAAAGACCTTATGGAGTTACGAGGTTTTAATTGCCGATGTCGTTAACTTATTTGCGAATTGTCGCAATTTTGTTGCGATTTACGACCGGCTCGAGCGACTTTTTTGCAGCAGATGGACATATTTTAAGCTCGGGCGATCATAATTTTGCCAAGCAGACAGCTCCGGAGGTACTGTTTTAAGGGCTCGAAGAGCTGTCAAACAAACCACATAATTTTACGGTTTAATGGCTGGGGCTCGACAGATTTGGGAAATTTTTCCGTTGTAGGACCCAATTTACGGAAAATTAACATCTCCAGTTTCGTTTAATTTAGTGCTGTGGAAAGACAAACCAAATGCCTTAAGAAAAACATTCTTTCAAAAATACTGTTTGGTAGATATCATCAGTATTTATAAGCATAATTTGATTTTTGGCATGACTTGCGTTCACACCCTTAAAGTGAGATTTGAGTTCCATAACAATAAGAATTAATGTCACTAACGAGTACAGCTCATTTTTTTTCTTTCACCAGTATTAAAATTAACAAAAAAAAGATTTCGAAAGAACAACAAAATATTCTGGTTGATGATTTACGTAAAATAATAATAATCAGAATCAAATTTCCATACTAAAAAAATATTTTTTCGATAAAACTCAGAATAATACTTTTTTAAAGCGATAAAAATTATACCCCTTTAAATTTACGTAATTCTGTGGTTTCTAATTCTCTAAAAATTGATATTAATTACATAATCACAAATACAAACGAAAAATCTTGTTCGAGTTTATGGAAAGATCTTTAATGAACTCGAACAACCAGAAATTGATATTAAAACTTCACATCCGTAGTTAAAAAGATCTAATATACATCCAGAGACGGAAGGATTTATATTTGCTGTCCAAGACAGCGTGATTAAGGTCGAAAACCACCTTATAAGAATGACAACTCGATCACTGACGATAGGTGTAGGATTTACAAGACAGGATCAGAAACAATTGAACATATTATTTCATATTGTTCTGTTTTGGCACAAACAAAAATTGACCTTCGCCAAAATTATTCATGAACAACCTGCTTTAAAATATAATCTATCACAAGATCATAAGCCAAGTAGTTATTTGGAAAACGACAACTATAAATTGTATTGGGACAAAACTGTTTTAACCGATATCGTCGGCAACAGACCTTATTTTATTTAACAGATAGAACCAACAGGTAAATCTCTTAGATATCGCTGCGCCAAATTCATTCAATCGCTTACAGACCTCCAGCACATATTTCAAATATTTCAGCAAATATTTCATATTTTTTTAAATTTTATTTTACATTCTACATACATTTTATTCAAAATGCAAAAAAACACGACTACAAGACCCTATTTATAAAATTTGATTTAAAAACAAATACAACGGAAAAATTTAAATGGTTTCTAAACTTGAATGTTGAAATATTATATTTATAAACAATAAATTAAAATGATCTTTCCAGATTCACGTGGTATATTTTAATTTTCTTTTGTAATTATAAATACATATATACTTTACCGTAATTTTAATTTGCTTTCACAATAAAACAAAAATAGAACGAAAAGGAATTATCATAGTGGGACCACAAGCTGTAAAGAGGATATAAATTATTGAGCTCTTCTGAATCTAGATATTAGTAAAGGAAATGAAAATAGGAATAAATATGAATGAAAATATCAGAAACATTAGATATGTATAACAAAGTTAATGTCAATTTCTGTCACATCATGTAAAATTCCTTGTACCCTATTACACTTCGGAGCCACATTTCATTCCAATCAAGTAAATACTCATAAGACATTTAAAACGATGCAAATTTTTTATTAATCTACAAATGTATTTTTTGTAAATACTTAGTATGATAAAATTACATCCCTATTGACGATTATTTTACTTGTTAGTAGTTCCTTTTGAACAATTATCTATAAAAATAAAATTTTAGTAATTTTTTTTGCAACAACTTTTTTCTTTGGTAATGTCGATGCTGTGGCGTTTTGTTCAAATTTTTTACTTTTAATAAATCTACCTAGGATATATGGTCGGAAAATTATTTAATGTTAAATATTAGAAGCTGCACGTCATTAATGAGAACAATCGCTGAACGGCATTTTTTCAAAATATTTTGTATTTAAATTTTATTATTTACTGTTTTAAATTAATTTTATGAAACAAAAAAAAAAATAAGTTTACAATAACAGTTTTCTGAAATTAGGTATTCACAAATAAAAACATGTATGCAGTCCCATCTGAGGACAATGTTCACATAAATAATTCTTATTTTTTTCGAGTTTCATCGCCCCCTGAAATAATAGCATCATTATGTTAGAACACTATTTTCTTATTAAAATGTTAAAAGAACAACCTAAGTAAATTTTTCAAAATATGAATTACGAGTTTCACCAAAATATTGTGAATATGACTCACCGCTTTTCCTCTTAAAAAAAGGGAACAATAAAAAGTTTCTGACATTGTTAGTACTTGATGGATTTACGTTCTATATTAAAAAATATCTTTTAGATGTTTGTAATGCGATAAAATCAATTTAGGTGGATTTTGACGATGATACATTGTTGAGAAAAAATATATTTTTTAAATTTCCAAAATATTTTAAAAACACTTATTTAAAATAAAACCTACATTTTTAAAATAATGACACTGGCATTAATTTCGATAAAACCAACGAAAATCCAGTAATAGACATAATGTATCAAAATAAGTATTTTTTTAATCCTTTAGTTGGTTTAGTTCATTATTTTTCCGACATAAATAAAAAACAATCCACAAATATAAAAAAATGCAGTTTTCTAAATTTCGAGCGGAAGTGTCGACGACACCGCCAAAACTTTTCGAAAACCACAACCATCCACCCCCTCCGATCTAATTCCCGCGATAATAACAGCGTTGCCTTTTGCATGGTTCAGATTAATTACTCGGCACCGTAGAAATACCATGTGCCTGGTAAAGTTGCCATGACCGGATTGTATCCATATTAAATTCCGTATTCCGATCAAGCTGGTATTTTTAATAAAGTACCAATCGGCACTGCAGCCGCCCAAACCAACCGACCTCGTCTCCGCCGAGTCCAGCGACCACCAGCCCGATTCTGGGCCGCTGGTCCGATTATTGGTGTACCAAACACTATACTTAACACAATCGTGACAAGATATCTCCGCAGGTCCGCGCCCATAATTACATACACCACCTCGCACCGGCCGTACGTCCCATCATCTCAAACCCATAACACCCTCGGTAATTAGCGGAATCGTCAATAAAATCCGATCGGTTTGAGTGCAATCAAATTTATTTGGCCATTTGGAACAAATAAGCGGCCAGCAGCTTCGTGCTCTCGTAGAAGTTGCGCAAGGATAAGTTCTCGTTGTCACCGCCAGCGTTGGAGCCGTGCGTCACCAACGGGAGGAAAAGAATGTTTGTTTCCAAAATACTGTCGAGGATCGTCAACAAGACTCGAGCTCGATCCTCTCTGATCATGTTAGGATCTTCTTTATAGATCTTTAAAAAAAAATCGGTTAATTTAAGTTAATTCTGAGCCATAGAAAGATACTTGAATGGTGGCTCTTCTGGCAGCTTGGTAGCTGTGATGTGCAACATTCTCATGCCAATATCTAGTGGTAGAAACACACTCGCAAGTAACTTTGTTTTGAATATTGTGCTTCTTCGCCACATTGTTAATGTGCGCCATAATAAGAGCTGTCGACTTATCAATACTCTGGCGTGGCACTATCTTCACAATGAAATGTCTTTTGACAATATCGACATTTCTTTTTTCGCAAGTGCATTCTTCTGTTTCACCAACCCAGATGGATGGAAATCTCCAATAATGCATTAGAAGCTTGACTTTATCCCACCGCTGTTTAAAAACCGGTAAAGAATCCCTGCGCAAAAGAAAAAGTCGGTAATCGAGATTTCTTTTGAGTGAAAATCAACCTGACATCTTCTACGCCGAATTCTTTTATTGATTCGTACATCTTCTCCTCTTCTGGAGTGATCTGCGAGACTACTTCTTCGAAATGCGGTATTAAAATTTTCTCTTTATCATCCACGATTTCTTTGAATATTGTCACCATGTCGTCTCTTGGATCGGTTTTGGACTGGGGTTCTTTCTCAATGTAGAGATTGTAATGCAGAACTCCCACAGTACCATAAATGATGCAAGGATGCTTCTCACCAATCCACTCAGAATCACAGACTAATATATTATCAACATCTTCAAAGAAATCGGCTTTTCTTAAAGGTAAGAATTCAGCCAACCCAACACTGTTATGATGGTACATAGACTCGATTATAAACTTCACATTGACTGGAAACGGAATTTTGGTCTCCTGAAAAGCTTCAATGACATGGAACCACTGAATTAGGGTCGCTTTTCCTTGCGCCACTCCGCAACCATACATATTGTGATCATGTACAGTAACTTTCCAAGGATCTGTGTTCCATTTACTTGCATTTGGTTTTTTGACGTCTAAATGTGCATAAACACAAACCGTCTTCTTCTCTGGGTCACTCCCCAAAGAAGTCAAGATAATCACAGGAAGCTGAAGTTTCTGCCCTTCAACCTCATGAAACCCAATATTAAAAGGCTCATATTTCAGCCCATGTTCAAAGAGCCAATTTTCCGTAAATTTGATCATCTTCTCCACCTGATCTCTATACTTTAAATCTCCAGATATCGACTTAATCTCCACAACCTCTGACAGATCTTTCAGGAAGCCGTTGCGGTGAGAATCCACAAACTGTATGATCTTCAAAAGATCTGGCTGAATCGGGATTTTCTTACTCTGATGCTGGGCGTGATATTCTCCATAAACACTATTTGTCGTCCTCGTTTCGCTGTGTTCAGTTCTATAACAATGGGGATAAACCATTGTGGCAAAACTGTCATATAAAAAAAAAAACAATCAATTTGTTTATAATTTATTGCATGGAAACCGTTTTATCGTCTTTTAAAACCGTATTTCTTCCGCTCGTAGAACAGGTCGGTCTTAGAGCTGCCCAAGTTGACGATTTTGGGGCACCCGTCTCTGTCTTTCTCTTGTATCGTGCATTCTTTGCAATAGTAGGCGTCTGAAACGCCAGGGCCGCCGCAAATTACGCATCTTCCTTGGTAGGAGCCATAGTTGCATTCGTCGCAAATTCGAACTAAAGTGCAGGGGCGCACGTAAGAGTCACAAATTACGCATTTACCGTCGCATTTTTCGCACAGTCTTCCGATGGCTACTCCGGGCTGTTTCCGGCAAAAAATCAAGTCGGGGTGGTGCTTGGCCATGCTGAAATGTTGTCGATATTCAGAGATGTTTATTTCTGTGAAATTTTTACTTACATGATGCAGGTTTAAAGTCTTATTCCACGAAAAATGAGCTCTGGGATAAAAGAGGTTATGTTTATTATGAAGCTGAGAGGTTGTGGTTACAGTTACACTCATACACGTCAAACGTCAAATTCACAGATTTTTTACATTGTTGCACAACAATACATCTAATGCATACATTTTATTTATTTGATGTAAGTGAACTGATATACGAGTACAAAAATCACTGTTTTTAAAAAATAAAATTTTAATCGATATAAAGTAACTCTAATCACAAGACACCACCTGCCATGAATATTTGAATACACAGGGCCGACAACCAGTTAATAATTAAAAAATTAAAACAAATCAGTTTTAATTTTGCACTGTAACAGTAGTACAATTATTGCAAAATTTACAGTGTAATTATTACAGCAAAAAAATTAATACATCTAAAACAGACGGCAATAAGAAAATTCTCTTAACGAAACGAAACCGCGAATTAGCTTTCTTTATGTTGGTAGTGTTAGCATCAAAAATCAACAAAAACCGTTTGAACTTCGTTGTTTTTTGTGGTGAATTTTTTACAATTTTTTACCCAAAAGCGGAAAAACACACCACCTCAACGATCTTATAAAGTGATCGAAGGCAATTTAGTAACGATGTTTTCATCACCAGCAGTGCGAATTTTTTCACAAGAAAGTGAGTGGTTGTTACTGATTTGTAAAATTTGATTTTTTGATATTTTAGATGTTGATAACGCCCCAAGAAAACCAGGGACAAATACAGAATCGAGGAAACCGTTCAGTGATCGAACTGTCAATGGTCCTTCACCAGATATTGACAGAAATCTGAAGACTGAACTGTTAAAAGAGGTTGAGCCCCAAAGTGAGACGCAGACGCCCTTTAAGTTGGACACAGAGGAAGAGGACCTCTTCTTTTATGACACTTTTTCTTATAATGATGTTGAAGGTTAGTATCCAGCAGAAATTCAATGTGAAATTAATTAAATGATTTGCAGACCATTTTGCGGATATTTGTTTGAAACATATGAAACAAAAGGATACTTTCAACATCCTTTGTTCTTATTCCAATTACTATGGTTTGAAAACGCCCCCTCCAGAACTTTCCCCAGATATCGATATATTTATTAAACCACTTAAATTTAACTTCAAAGATCTAGATGAAGATGTCAAAAAGGAACTTCTTGAAGAGAGTTTTGAAGACGTTTCTGTACCAGTAATTGATTTTGATATATAATTTTACATTTTTGTACAATTTGAAATAAATAAAAACTATTAATTATTTGTTTATTAAAAATACAACTTACGTATTTGCTGAAATTTTGTAAAGGTAGCAGTAACTATTTTGTAAAATGGTAATTCTATAGTCTGTTTTGTTTTTATATAAGTAACTAAATGAGAAATTTTGAGTTTATTCGATTTATGCTGACGACAATATGCAACTAAAGCAATTTAACTTAATTAATGAAAGTTTTAGCTGAAATTTTTTGGTTTCATTCGTTAATTTTGTCCAACACCAAATAACCGTAACTATGGATAACGAGACTTCTGATAGGGCCGATCCTTCAAGAGCTTATCCTTCTAAGAATGAGGATTCCCGTGTAAAAGAAAGGTTTTCAATTGATGCAAGTAAAACAATATAAACCAAGTCTGGAGGTAATAAACAATCTTCTTAATAATTATTCTTTGCAAGATAATGTATCATAGAAAATACCAGCACTTCTTTCAATTTTAAACCGTTAGACTACACTTTTAATAAAATATCTAATGCAGTGAATGTCATCATATAGAAGATAGTGTTCTAGATCAAATAAAAACTACCAATTAATTAATTAATTGTTGTGTTTATTGAAAATACAACACTTACGTATTTGCTGGTATTTTATAACCAAGGTATCAGTAGTCCCTATTTCTTAAAATTAGAACTAATTCTATAGTCTGTTTCTTTTTAATACAAATAACTAAATGAGACATTTCAAGTTCATTTAAAAAGACGACATAACAAATAAAGTCGATAGCGCTTTAGTAGATTAAGTTATTCCAATTGTTGTTTGTGGATCTCTAAAATCTACTACTGAAAGAAAAAATATACCATCAGAAACTGTGAAATTAGAGGATAAATCTCCTCTTAGTCTTATAAAGCGTAGATGCAGACTGATAGTATGAAATTTCTCTTGTTTCTTTGTTATCATCTCCAAAACCACAAGCAGACTTAAAATTACATATTAACAAACTGGAACAGTTGCCAAGCTAGAGATGAAACTGCAACAAAAGTCAGAATTGTTACGAATTTTTAAATGGAAAAACTTACAGAAATGGAGCAACTTACAGCAGGTACTGATGCAGTGCCAATAAATACTGACAAGAGATGCATGAAGCATTGCCAAGAGGTACCAAAATATGAAGAATTAGAAAAAGTAAAAGCGAAAATCGCTGAATAGAAAAGAAATATAACAGAGATATAAAGTTACTGGAGGCAAAACTTGAAAAAGAAGAAACGGATAAACAAATAATACATAACCTTATTAAATACTTAAAAAATATATACATATGTAAGTTAGCATACACGGTAAAAAAACTCATCCATTTTAGTTAATTATATTAGAAGAAACATACTAATGACAAAATGACCTAATATAGTAAGATCAAGCTATAATTAGTAGGTATGACTAATATTCCATTTAAAATCATAATTCTTCGACTAAACAAAAACTAAATTAAAACTGATGTGCTGCCTTACAAAACAAACTGTGCATCAGTTCAAAACTGACAAATATCACATTAAAAATATAATCATTCATTACTGTATAGGTAGTACGTCAAATACAATTGCACCATATGGAATTAGCTCAGTGCACAATTCCTCTGCTATGGATCGATACAAATTTTACTGTGAAACAGTTACCTAGTTCTTTTATAGCTGAAGAATTGGAAGACAACCAAAAAATAATGACTACACATCAAATAATGAGATCTAATAATGACTAGTATTAATCTGATAATAAATTCACAACTTTGGAAAAGCACTCATTACGTTTTATTAACATTTTCTAACACCATAGAACACAAGTGAAGGCAAAACTTCGTGGAAAATTCTTTCAAAAATCCCGCAGAATCTCGTTTGTTATCTTTAATAATCTCCTCGTCCAACCCGTTACTAAAATTTTTACAAAACAACAGAATTGATAAAGGATAGAAATATTTGTCCATATTCTTAAGGAGTACATTTTCTAAAATAGGAACTGGTAAGTTGTTGGTTAGCCAAAATTCAATGCATTTCATCAAAACGTTCTGCATTAAAATGTGATTTTCCGAAACGTAAATTTTTTTGATGTAAAATTCGATCAACTTCGACGCGTTTTCGATAATATCTTTCGTCTCTTTATCTTTAATTTCCAAGTCTATGAAGCTTTCGTCGTTGCGCGGTCTTTTCTGGATATTTTCCGACTCTGAGACTCTTTTCGAAACGCTGGAAATTGGTGGTGAACTATCGTTACTTTTCAATGATTGCACATAATGGGTCATGCTTTGACGTATGTCACCCATATCGGACATTTCGCATGGGCTCTCACAGCCCCCCTGATGCTCTACATCGTCACCCCACTGCCTGATGCTGTCCAAAGATGAACTAGAACTCAAAATATGCGCGGGCGAATTGATATAATTCTTCTCCCCGAAATCCTCCTGGATGTTTTTAACGACAAACTCGACGAAATCCTGTTCTTTCTCTTTGACATTATCATACGCCTCTTTGTTCAAAAAAATCGAATCCAAATCTAAATCACACGAGTCCATGTACTTCTTGAACGCCGTCAGCTGGAAACCCAAACTGTCCCCAAAATGGCCATCAAGCATTGCGATTTTGCTCGCCCCCTGGTGGTTGTTTACGTCCAAACATTTCGACATTACATTTTCCGAATCGTAAAAACCGTGATACGTCTCCAAGACGTAGTGCAACGTTTTTTGGCCGAATCTGAATTTCGGAATGTTCTGTATGAAAGTCATCAGCGACGAATTTTTCGTTAACGGTTTCGACGACTGCTCGAAATCCTCATCGTTTTCAATCTGCAAAATCGCGTAGGGGATGTATTTTTTCGCGAATAATAACCGGTGGTCTGTCGGGTTGAAAGTGATGGCCATGGAAGGCAAGCCGGGCACTTCGACGGGGAAGTTGTCGGCGTTTCCGTCGAAATTGTTGGGGAATTTGATGATCCTTCGGGTGTTTTTGAATATTATCACTTTGCCCTCCGTGGAAGCTTTGTTGTCTTCATCAAATGGGCGGCCGAGAATAGTCTGCAAAAGAAAGGAAACAATCCATCACATGGACATCGGCATCTCTTCTTGCTATGTTTTTGGCTCGCAACAAGAGCAGAACATTCAACACAAAGTTTGTAGAATTTCACTTCACTCTCTTAAAAAAGTTTTTTTTTATTATGTACAGGCCGCGAAGGATTTTCAACAAAATTTTAAACAGAATTACTAGTAACTTAAATGTAGGTTTTGATCATGAATTTATTCTTTTTTCTTCTCTGGTTTCATAAATATCAAATGGTATACAACTTCCGTCTGTACGAAAGGGTAAAAGGATAAAATTGTTTTCCTGACAATGCAAAATCCCCTTGTACAACTGTACAATTGTAATTTTTATAGTGGCATAATACAGAAATTTAATTCATTTACAATGAACTAAATACTATTTTAAATTATAATAATAAATAAGTCAAATAAAGTTTCCAATAACTTGCAACACGCATACAAAATTAAGCAGGTTCAATTAATTTTATATTTTATAAAATTAAATTAATCATATTATATCTCCTGTTTTTAAAAAGATTTGTTACTGTATACTACTTAATCCAACAAACAAACAACAATTTTCCTTAAACATGGCATAAACTGCAAAACATGAATGATAAGAAAGACAGCAAAATTCCCGCCAATGCATTTGGACAAGAGAGGAGTTATAAAAGCGGTGTGCACATCAATAATAATATTTTCTTAATTATTTCAGTTATTTTTGGAAATATTTTAAAAATTCGAAAACCATTAGAACTCTGAAACATACATGAATACGGTTTATTTTAGATAATTTTTTGATAAAAATGTACCGTTTTTAAAAAAATCCGGCGTAAACGAAAAAATAGACTTCCCGATAATAAAGTTTCAAGAAAATATTGATTACAGAATTGATTTCGTCATTTACACAATGACAAATTATTTGAAATTTCAATTAATTTGATTTACTTAGAATTATAACACTGGGGAACAAAAAAAACTTTTTTCTGCGGCGTAAAGTTTGATAGTAATTATAGTATACACTATTCTTGTACTTATTTGACAATTGACAATTTGAATTGACTCTAGTTCTCATGATAAATCATATATTGAAAAATATTGTTCCACAAATCGGTGCAAATAGGGGTGAGGAGTACAGGATCAAAGAATTGTAGGATGACCTTGAAATTTTGCATGCACGTTGTCTTGACTTCCACAAAAATATTTAAGAGCGACATTTAGAGATGAGGTTAACAAAGGAGAATTTGTTAAAAATGACCTAGTCATTATCAGGTTTGGTCAGCTAATCTTTTTAAAGCCTAGAGAGCCTGTTTTGTTTTGAAAATAAAAATTTTCCAGTTAGTTTAACATCATTTTCATGTCTTTTTGTTATTGTAAATACGGTGCTCTTATCTCGAAAACTGGAGCACTGATTATTTTTTTATTTGATATATTAAAAGTACTTAAAATGGACTTTCAAACCCTATGCCGCAGAATCACTGTTCCCCGGTGTAATCTATCGAACGCATTCGTTAAAAAAATCTCATTTTCAGTTTAAACTTTGCCTATAAAAATCAAATCTTATCCCTTCGCAGAGCGATATTTATACAAGTGAATTGACAATCCTTGAAAGTGTTTCATCAAGTAAGAATACTCTTAACCGTTTACCCTTTATGCACACGAACTTCTTAAAACAGCGACTTTTTCACCTTCAATAAAATTAATAATCCGTTTTTCGGAAAAATTTAATTTTTTAATTTAAATTTTTTAATTTAATAATTTGGAATGTACACTTCAAATTAACAATAAGTAAGAAAAATCGATCAACCAGTTTTTAAAATCAAATGTGGCTGCTATGTTTTTAGCAGTTAAATCCCCTTATCTACACTGATAGAATGGTATATAACACAATTCTTTCTAGAAATTTCCGATTTCAACCATTATGTCTTTCGTCATCAAAAACATCACAACTGAGTACTCACCTGTGCCATGGAGGGACTTCCCCAAGCCAGAAGCTTTCCCGCTTGATCGAGAGCCATCGTGTAATCGAGCCCGCACGAAACGTGCGTAAATTTGTGCGTGAAGAAACTAATGTTATCCTTGTCCTTCAGCTTCGGAGGACTCAATTCGTCATCCTTATTCTTCCCCCAGAGTATCTTACCGTTGTGCAAAATAACGGAATGTCTATAACCCACCGCTACTTGCTCTATGGGTTTCTTATTGGCACTGGAATACACGTGGACGCTGGCCTTCCACGAATCGGGCGCTTTCAAAGACAAGCCGTTTTGCTTCTGCAAATTCTTCGACTGTAAAATTCTGACTTCTTGTGGACTAGCACCCCAAGTATACACTTCTTGATCCGCACGAATAGCAATCTGTAAATATCATATTATCGAAAAATCATCGAAAATGTAACGATTTCTCACGTTGTGAAAGTACGCCGTGGTTATTTTTTCGATGGGAGTGTAAATATCCGGCATCAGCAATACCCAAACCGGTCTAGTAGATTTGTTGGAGTCGATCTGACAACTCTCCAACTGTCCAAAAACATTTGAACCAAACCCGAACAATTTACCATCTCTGGTTAAAATTAAACTGTGCGCATGCCCCGCCGCGACCTGCACTATCTGATGTTTGAATTGCAACAGTCTGGGGTAGTACGAATTATCGCAATTGCCGTGGCCGAGTTGGCCGTGAATGCCCCAACCCCACGTGTACACTTGTCCGGAAGAAGTCAGAGCCAAGCTGTGGTACTGGCCTGCGGTCACTTCAATGATCTTCCTGAAACATAGGACTGTCACGATTTGCGGATATGGGCTTTCTTGGATGAAGGGACCGAGGCCTAATTGGCCGTACGCGTTGGAACCCCACGCGTAAACCTAAAATCAAGAATCAGACGCGAAAATCTAAAAAACTACACTCACCCCATAATCTGTCAAGGCTAGGGTGTGCTTACGTCCGCAACTGACGCTCAAAACTTTCACTTTTAAATCGAATAATGTTTGGATGAGTTTCGGGGGGCTGCTCTGAGTCAGAAGAGGCCCTAAACCTAAACAACCCGAACTGGAGACGCCCATCGTGTAGAGATTTGAGTTTCTGACAATAGCGGCGTGCTCATAGCCGCAACTTAAGGGGTGCAAATCGGGCATTTTTTCGATATGACATTCTTCTTCTGGAGGTTCGGGTACGTCTATCTTGTCCAGGAGTTTGATGTTGTATCTAAAAGTTAAACAATGAAATTTTGTAGCTTGTAGTCAGGGTCCAGATTCACAAAAAGCGTTCAAAAAGTTTGGTTTAATGTACTTTTTGACTATCACGCTCACTGAACGTGATGCATACAATTATTTTTTTCATTTCGAATTGCCTTAGATGAGAAAATTGGAGATTTTTAAGAAATTACAACAATCGTTACATTTTTACAATAACTGTTTTACATCATGTATTCTCAAAAAGTATTGAAGTTATCGATTTTTTAAATTAATTTTTAATTTGGTGAAAATTTTATTTTTTGTGAATACTGCAAAGGGAGTAAAAGAAACTCCCTACTCCTCAACACAGATTATTTGATTGTAAAATATTAATTGTCCATTACCCAGTGTGGTTGTGCATTATAAAAAAATATTCAAAATAATAATTTTTATCAACTTAAGGACAATTTATTTAATGACAACATTCTATTACATGTAACTTAGCAAAACAATTAAAAAATTATTAATTTTTTCTAAAACATTTGTACCCACAAAAACATTTTAGATTTTTTCATCTATACAACTATTTTTTTTAAAAAACACACTGCGGAAATTGTACGATTTTGTCAATTAATTAAATTCAATATTGAAATTTAATACAATTTAAATGTTAGAACAGTTGTAAATTTCTCAAATTGATGCCTTTCCTTTGTGATTTTAAGATTTGCTCAGGAAATTCTACCAAATTTTGTCTAAAAATGTAACTTAATATTTTCAATATGTAATTTCTTGTTGAAAATTTGCTGTCACTTTTGGGAAAATCAGATTTTCACGAATTTAAAAAAAAATTACTGCAAATTTAGAAAAATGACTTTCTTCATTAGAATGTGTCAATTCAACAAAAAAAAGTCGATGACTTCAAGAGCTTCCGATTATTGGAAAAAGTTAACAATTGCCCTGATTTCTTATAAATATATCGAAGGCCATTCGTAACGAATGGTATGGCACTCAAAAAGTACATAAAGCACATTTTCTGAACGCTTTTTGCGAGTTTAAACCTTGACTATTGATAGTTGTAATTACTTACTCATCTTTGTCAGTCTTCGCCACGAGATTAATCAAAACGTACAGGAACGTTTCGATCAGGTCTTTCACTGTGACAATAGCTTTGTCAGGATTATCAAAATCCACCGATTCGATTGTTGTGTCGAGACTAGAAGAATACTTGTTGGTGCAAAAGATTCTGTTAACCAAGGACACGACGCAAGGCTGGCTCGGATCCAGCTGCACCGCGAATCTCTGAAGGATATCGACAGAAAACGCATCGACGTTGCTACGGATAAAATTAAAAATTTCTCTACTGCTCTGTGGAAATACCACAAGACTTTGCGTCAAGCTCGGCTCGGAAAGGGCAAACAAAAATTCGCGATCGCTAGCTCTGGGAGCCCTAGCACTCTGCAGTATTTGCCCGAAAGCCGAAACGACTTCCGGTTGAAGTCCTCTGCATTTCGCCAACAAAGTGACGATGTTCCAATGGCCGGCCTGACAAGCCACGTTGACGGCCAAGATTTGATCATAAAATTCTTCGTAACGCAAGAAATTCCTGCAATCAAAATAATCTATGTATGTGTATATGTATGCGTGTATATAGTTAGGTAGTTATGTTGGTGTTCATCCTTACATGAAATCCTTCGTATTCGAGGTCCTGGTGTTGCCTCCGTGGCGCAAAATCAATTCGGTGTAGGCCATCACGGCCAAGTTGCCGATGTGAATTTTGGTCGCCATGGACATGTCGACTCGGCTGGCGGTCAAGCAGAGATGCACGAATTTAAGCAGAGTTCGGCAATCGGCCGATATGGCCAGTTTCAGGACCCGTTTCAGTAGGTGCACTTTGGCCTGTTTGTACAGGATGATGCCCGAATGGAATGAGCCTTTGGCTATCATCAGGTCGCCGCAGGCTTCCAACAGCTGCTGCAAGTTCAAGCCGAAAATGAGCGATATCTTTTCGGCCTTTTCCAGGTTGTTTTCTTCATTGACGAAGTAAATGAACTTACTGATGGGGGAACAACTGCGAATTAAAATGACAATAATTTAGTGAAGACATTATCAATTTCTAATTTTCATTATGGTATTAAAACATGAAATATTTTCTAATTTAAATTTAATAAGGAGTCGGAAAATAAAGTTATTGAAATTGTGTTATGTTATTAATAATTCCTGATTCTTTAAAATTTTCAACGGTGGTATCCACGTGCAAAAAAAAGATAAGTCATATATAGAAAACTATAAGTTTTATTACCGGATTCTTAAAAATCTTTCAAAAGTTAGATTGTATAAATATTTTCAACAAAATGATCTCTTTAATGAAAATCAATATGGATAAAAATCAATATGGATAGCTTTTTAAAAGTAAAAAGTAATAATATTGCTATATTCGAATAATTTTAACATTTTAGAATATAATTAAGTAGCTTCAGGAGTTTCCCAAATTTTTTTTTCTCAGAAGCATGACTGCCTAAATAATAATATTCTTCTATCATCTGGAACAAGTATAGCATAAAAAGGAAAAGAACTGATGTGGTTCGAATCATATTTAGCTAACCATAAACAAATTGTTAAAGTCTTAACCGAGTCTCAACGGAGTTAAAAGTATAGAATTTGATATATTAAAAATAAACAGAGCTATTCCCCAACGTAGTGTCATCAAACTTATGTTATTTAACATATTATGAATGATTTGTATAAAGTTGTAAATCAATAGTTTAACCAAAATCACTTGTATTAAACAAAACCGAATCAAATTTTACCTTTAAATCAAATAAAGATACCAACAAAATAAATGATAATTATTTAAATAAATTTTAATTATAAAAAGTTCAAATAAGAACAAATACAAAAATCTTGGGTTTACTGACTGATTCGAATTGTCTTATAACCGATGTGTGTAAAAACCAAACTGTATTTCATATAGTACAAGAATATTTTTAAAAATCTCTTGATGTATTATTACTTTTTACTGTGAAATTTCTGCTTGAAACTCACGAATTTGAAGACATGCTTTTATATCCTTTGTATTAATGTTGGATTCAATTGGAAAATTGTCATTTACTAAAATTAGCACGAAATATTACTAAAACTATTTTGGAGAATGAAAGCAGTTGTCAATAAAAAAAACTAAATATAATTAATTGGAATATATTTTATACGTCCAGAAACTTAAGGCTAAAAATAAAATTATTGTAAATTTTAAGAAAATATGTTGTATTTATATTTAATTTATATTTTGTTAGGCTAAATTTAAGGAATTACAATTTATTTTTTTACGATATGTCCAACCAATTTTTATTAAACAATTTATTATTACGATTATATATTTTTTACGTATATGTTGCATCAGATCATCAGATGATTTTTTACGGTGTATTTTTATTTATTGCACAAATTATCGCAAAAGATTCATACGCTGATAAGGTTTACAGAGAGATTGTTTAGTAAATATTTACAAAGAAATATTTAGGTTGTTGAAGGAAGAAAACAATAAATTTTATGCCATTTTGAACGAATTAACATTTAAATGTATTTGGGTAGAGCAATAAACGTAACATACACTACTGGACCATTCAAAATATGTTGTAAAAGCATTTAATTTTCACCCTTACTTTTTTTGCAATGATACAAATTAATGATTCTCATTCTTCGGGCAATTAGTGTTTGCATTTTGATAAATAAAAGGAAAAAATTAAAAATGTATTTCTCTGAGCACAACTCCCAATATTTAAATATAAGAAAAAGTATTTAAAAATATTTAGTGGTGGTGTTCATTGCAAATTTATAAACATTATTTCTTTTCAATTTATGAGAACACGGAAGGAAAAAAACCCTAGATTAGAATTGAAAATTGAAATTGCTTATTGACATTGGCTAATGTTGACAACAGTATCGAAATTAACAAAAAACGTGAAGACATTTATCCAAGCTTTGTTAATAATATCAGCAACTGTACAAGAGCAACTAATACCTTTTTAGTAAAATCAACCTCCTTCCCCAAAAACAATGTCATAATAGCATACTTCCTATTATAGCGGGGCTCACATAACTAAAATCACTTATAGAATTTAAACGAGATATATGGCACGTTTAAGTATTAATGATAGTTATGTACTTTTTGAAAATTGTGTGTTCAAGACCAATAATAAAGAAAAACAAATGCAGCGACCAAAATTTCGGACACATTTCATGTTACTTTAATTCGCACCTTGTAATTTATTATAATCACATAACATATATTGACAAACAAGCTGTTCGCCAGGTAACAATAAAAATGGCATCAAAAAAGGAACAATTAAGCGAACGTATTGTACGCCACGGTAAAGTTTGTTTAGCAACACTTTTCAAAAAAAAAAAAAGAATCCAAAAAGCACATTCTCAAGAGAAGCACTGTAGGAAAAAAACCTGGGCCCGGACGCAAGGCGATTATAATGAATTTAATGGAGTTATAGAAGTTCATTTGAATGTACCCAACAATCAAGAAGTTTGTAAGAACGAATGTTTAACGAAGGGTTTAATCCCATTTATGCAGAAATATTACTTAAGTGATGATTATATCTTTTGGGCAGACAAGGCATCCTCTCGTTATGTTAAAACTGTAACATACTTGCTTATAGATAAAAACATCCCAATTCTTCCAAAGGATCACAACCCTACCAGTCTTCTCTAATATAAATCGACTGAAAATTTTTTGGATGAGCTTAGGCATTTGGTGTATAAAAATGATTGGAAAGTCCGAACTATCAAACAATTAAAATGTGTAATTAAGAAATGTTTAAAGGAATTCAACACCAATGGGGTACAAACGGTTTGCGGGCGTATTAAATGTAAATTATCCAAGGTTACAGATGAACCTTATATTTGAAATCATTAACGAAAGTTAACCTTTTTTGTTATCATTCGTCATGAACATCGCCCTATACTGGATTTACCTATCTCGTTACCTATCTAACGTATGATAAATCGTATGATCATACGATAAATAAATCATAAGATTTTATATATATATGTACAGTCTCGCGCATCTAGTATACATATATAGACGTGAAATCATAGTATTTGCTTAGTAGAAAAAAAACAAGTGATTTGAAAACTTAAAACGAAGTCAAAAAACACTATATTATTATTAGTACCAATTTTGATTACTGAATTCAAGTTTTCACAAGTTGTCCGCAAAAATGAAGTAAGTATAACAAAATAACATTATTTACCACTTCGTTATTCATAAGTACATTCTCATTTATTGTGTTATTTGTTATTGCAGGTGGGGAAAGAACAGCATCAAGAAGTTTCACATCAGTAAACCCAAATTTCTCACCAAAAAATCCGCTGTGAAAAAAGATATCGGAGATGTTCTTGCCATAATTGGAATCTGTACCTTCTTCCTGCCCTTAATTTTGTTGTGCTTTTTAAAGGGTTTCAGTATGTTTATAAAAGACCCAATAATCAAATCCCATTCCATAATGTGTGGATAATATTGCGTAACTATTGTGTAATGTTACTAATATTAATTATTTTGCTTTTAATTAAATTACTTATAAATATTGGTTTTCAATTTTAACAATTACTCACCTGACCGTTATCTTGTAAACAGAATTATCAGTAACAACAACGCATGTATCAATCTTTGGTTTTCTAATATTCAAATCCTCCGCACTTTTGGGCATTTCAAACTGCTTCTCTTTCTTGTGATCATCTTTACTTTTCCTGACCCTCCCTGAAGTCAGATCTGTCAACTTATAAATACTCAAAATTTTTTCTTTCTCAATTGTAAATTGAGCCACAAGAGCATCAGAATTAAATTTCTAAAAAATATACTCAACAACCATCAACCATTAAAAAAAAAAAACCTACCGCATCCCCTTCCATCCTGCATTCAGATAACTGTGCGCTAATAACCGAAACAACATCACCATCATCATTAACTGTATAAATCAATCTATCGGTCAACAGCAAAGAACTAGTCCCCTTCACCAACTTATGTACAAACAAGGGGGCTGACTCCACATCGACCGCATGCACAGTCAACAAACTGGTAGGTTTATAAAACGCAGAGAACAAATAGCGATTCCTCGCATATTGAGGTGCAAAAAAAGTATCACAAAGGCAAGGCAAAAGTTCAGGGCCTGAATGTGTCGATTCTGAATGTGATGATTCGCTGGCTGTGTCGCTCTGGCTGTCCCTTCTGCCACCCCTCGCTTCGACCAGCCGCTGTTTGAGAGACGCCAGCTTATCCACCCCCATCTGCTTCAAGTTGTGCAAGCGCGAACGTGTCAACTCGTCTGATTGATTGGTTGATTCGGGGGGCCACAAACAGCCCACCGAGTTTTGCTCGAGCATTAGCCGCCACTGTTGACCGCTCTCTCCGTTTATCTATGAAAAAATAATATTAAAACAAGACGCAAAAACATAACAATACTCCATACCAGTAACGAAACTGAATCTAGGGTGTTATCTTGACACAATGCTAACCGCGTGACACCCTCTGAAATCGCACAACACCCTAAACAGCGTCCGTCTGTCAAGCTTATTAAAGCTATGGCCCCGCTGTCATAGCCTACCAAAGCGTTCTGGTTGCAATCCAATGTTTGCCACCATACAATGCATGTGGGCTTGGCATCAGGAGTCTGGGAGTGCTTCGGGAAGTGGGTGAGGTCGTTTAAAGACCATTTGCAGTCGATTTTTTGCTTTCTATCTGTCAGACTCAGTGCTGGGATTATGTATAGAGAGCCATCAATCGCTGGAGGTAAATCAAATAAATAACAATAACTTTTATATTTTTTGATGAACTTACAAACGACTAAAAGCCAAGTTGCTGTTGGGTCGAAACAAATAGCTTGAATCAATTTGTTGGTGTCTGTAAGCCAAGGAACTCTTTTGACAACTGGGGGGAGTTCTCCATAAGTGTAATGCAAGACAACCTCGGCGTCACTATAGGTTGAATATTAGTGATTGTTAACTATGAAAATGTGGGGTTACCTTGTGATTAAGGCCAGTAATTGTTTGACTCCACTTTCTATTCGACAGCACAGCCTTATTTTGATGTTTCTTAATAAGCACTTTAACTCGAAGACATCTTGTGCAGTCGTCATCATTGCCTCATTTGACACACTCTTTTAGTGTTTACATTATTTATTTCTTGTTTATGGCTGTTATGTTTAAAAATCGATTTATTTGGAACAACCTCAAATCTTTCAAATTGACATTGGCCTTTTGACAGTTGACATTGTTGACAGTTTGTCAGTGGCGTCCTAAATTATTTTTTTCCACTACTAGTAATAAACCGTCATATTTTGACACATTTAAGAACGCTGTGAAATTCCGTTTCTCGACCTACATGTAGGAACGGGTGAATAATTTTTCATTATAAACCACTATGTGAATAA
>QDEB01088756.1:0-10555 GCA_004193795.1 Asbolus verrucosus | reverse complement strand
AAAATTTTCAGTTTGCTGTTGAAAGACTTATATACTCAGGGATTTACGATTTGGGGTGCGATATAGTATGGAAGCCGGTCTCCTCCGGTTGTTATTGAGCAAACTTTAAATGCAAATTGGGAACGTCTTGGAACCAGTATTAAAACCATATGTAAATGACTTACAGAACCCCATTTTTCAACAAGATAATAGTCGTTCACAAACAGCAGCAATTACAAGAGTTTCTTGATCTTACCCAAGTAACTTTACTACCGTGACATTCTCGTCTTCCAGACCCATCGCCTCTAGAACATGTATGGGATATAACAGATATTAAGACAAGTAACTTACACCGCCCAGTCTGATGGAACTCCGACGTAGCAACGAAGCCTGCAATATTTCAGTCAGATATTGATAACCCAATTTTCAGAATGCGTTGACTTGTTGTCGAGTATATAAGAAATTGTGGTTGTACCACTCGTTATTGATTATTTCCTGTTTGTCTTTATTCTTTTTCAGTTGAATTTTTGATAATTTTTATATCTCGTTGAGTTTAGATAATTCCAGTAATTTCATTAAAATTGTTCAATAAATGCTCGGTGTTCAGCTTTTTTCAGATCGCAATATATGTGCATCAAGTGATCTTATAAAATAAAAAGCAAAGAGAAAGAATTTTTGCGGCATGGAACAACTGGGAATCACAAAATGACTTACTTATGCCTTTATATTTATTGTTTATATGTACCATATAATAGGGTGGTCCTGAAATAATCCACAAAATATTAACAGGTGATTGTACACGATATGATAAACAAAAAAGTTTTATACCATTTTCGTCATGGATGGGCTTTTAAGGTACAATGAATAAGGGTTAAATGTTTGAGAGCCACTCTACTGGAATAAAACGTTGAACTTAATTTATTTTTTTGATGCAATAAAACAATAAATGCATGTAAAGTAAATTGAAAAAAGAAAAAGACAGATTCTGTTTTTTACTTTTTTAATCTTTGGAGTTAACTTTTGTTCCATCATTTCACGATTTATTTAATTACTTTTCCCTTTATTAACGTACCTTACGTGGTTATGCAGCTATATTTCTGATTTTTTTGTTCTTGTTTTTGTGTTATGCTTTATTAACTTTACTTTTTTTTTATTATAGCGCTTAAAATTGTCTATTTCAGTTGTCGATCGTGGAATTTTCAGATTTCAATAAAATATGACAAACCTTTTAACGGTTTATTTAAAATAATCTTCCCATCTTCATTTCGCTGTAACAACACGCACTTGAGTATGAAATCCACTCTCTGTTAATAGGCAACAGATGGAAACGGCTGTTTAAGTGCCTCGCCACGATATAATTTAGGTTAGTATGAATTATTGTGTTCGCATAAGTGCGAATAATTGAAAATTACTGTGAAGATGCATGTTTTCCATTATTTACTGTATTCGAAGATTCCAACTTCAACTTGATACATGACCGACGTTGTTGTTAACAGTTTTATCGCATCTGAAATGTAAAATTACTGACGAATTTATTACTTCATTTGAAAACCGCACATTTCGCGTAGTATCGACGCGTAGGAGTCCTCTGATTCTTTCTGTATGGCAGTGTGTGTCAAGAGATGAAATATTTAGTATCTGTAGCCACCGGTGCGAAGGAGGCTATGTTACACATTGTACGGAAGAATCAGAGCATGCCCACTCTCAAGATGACTTGGGAAACTGCGACCCATCACACATACAATTAGTTAAACGTATAAAGACCAACTCGAAATCCGTGTGAAGTTCAACAATCTGATTAGTTAGCAAACCAGTTTGTTTTATTGAAGTCCCATTAAATCCGAAAAGACAAAAAGAACCGCTTCAACATTCATAGTCTGGGTGAAAACCTGGAAATTAATAATAAACAAACCGGTTGATGCCATGAACCGATGATGCATGCAAATTTCTGGGTTAACCGCGCCATGTGTGATACGTGGTCAGTTACGTTACGTTATGTGTGCGTGTGGCAATTGATTCCGCCAAAAAACGTATCAATTTCACGGAGTTCTTATGTCAATCGAACCAACTGATGACGTTAAGAGAGCATAAATTCGGTGAGTTCTACAGTCGATCAAGACACCAACCCGAAAGTTGCGCCGTATCACCTTATACGGTCGTCGAGGCATTTGCTCCAATAAATATCAACTACAACAATAACTGGTACAAAAAACATCAGTAGTATGGGTTCGCAAAGAGCAAAATGTAATTTTCAATCATCACTGCGGAAGAACAGGTCGTTTATTGGTGGAACGGACAGCTTCTTTACAAAGTTAAGCTGTTTATAGCCTCCTTATGCAGCGTGTTTTGTTTTAACATACTTTAATGGAATACTAAGGAAGCGGCCGATGATTAAAAACTGGCCCGCACCTCCAGGGAGGCATTAATAATTCAGAACTCGGATAATATAAATGCGGTGCGAAACGAACTCCTCATGTACACGACAGGTTTAATAAAACCGCACGCCAATCAAATTATTACGTTTCGTTTTTTTTTTTATTATTATTAAACGATGATTTACAAACTAATCCAGAGAATCTCGATTTATTGCCCAAGAAATTTGGTTAATAACAGGCATTAAATGAAATACATAAATCTGGAACTTTATAGCTCTTCTAATTAGACACTAAATTTCGACAATCCTTAAATTATAATGAAAACCTTAATGAGACTGTTAAAAAATTCTTTTACATAATTTACTATTTATTTATATATTTCTTCCTCGATGTGTATATTATGCATGCTCACTAGATTCTTGTTAGTTCTTGTTTCCTAACAAATCACTTCATTACCATCAATCATGGAGGTCCGCTCTCCACAATTTATAATAAACAATTTCGCCTCTTTGTACAAAATCAAACGAAACATTTCATGGCGGTAAAACCGTTTTGATTATTTCGACTCTTGACTCTTGAGTTGCGTTACCTTATCCAGAACTGAAATCATTGAGTATATGGAGGCGTTTTAGAAATTTCGTTTCATTTGGTACATGAGTAAGCTAATTTGATTTCCAATAAGTTTCTTCTGAATATTTTTTTTAATTCCTTAGTAAATTACTTGATTCTTTATCTCAGATAAGATTGACACTCATGCTTCAAGTGGTCTAGATCCACAGATTATATCTATTTAATTAATATCTCATGTATGAAAAAGGTAACTGAATTCAAAGATCATCATGTTGACATTTTCGATATTTTTTTATAGAATTTAAAAGAAAAATGGCAGTTAATACGTCAGTCGTAATTTCAGAAATCATTTTACACACTACTCCCAGTATCCTGTTGATTAATTGTCAAACTATGTCAAATTGACAACGAATATGGTCAGTATGAGTTATAATCGCAACGTTACTTGTAACCTTGTGACGGAGTTCGAAATAGAAACTAATTTATCAACTATAGTAGGTATACTTTTAATGGAACCAGTGACCTTGACCGGGATTTAGAAATCTGTAAAATCTAAATTCTGCATTTAAAAAATAATAATAATAAATAAAGAATGAAAGTAAAAGTCTTTTCTGGTAAAACTTTCTGTCATTTTTACGAATTAGTATGATGGTTTATTTCATGTACTCCTGATCCTGGAAACATGAATAATCACATCCAATGGCAAATTCGACAAATTTGATAACTACAGCAATAAAACTGGGAGAAAAAAACCTAAAGAAATTTGTCCATATCGCACTTATTAGAAATGTTTAATATTTAGAAAAGAATGAAATAATTATAAATATATCTTAAGCATTTAAAGTTTCAATATTAGCGATATGTTGTCAAGACCAAATTATCAATATTGTCATGTCAATTGAATTTTCATTCATAAAAACTTAACTGTTTTCGTCTTCCCCTAATTTTTATGGCGTTACATTTAAGAAACTTTTTCTCAAAAAATGAATTAAGAAACATTAGGTCCCATATACTTGTAACTTTCTTATTAATTAATCAACGCTGAAAAAATTTGTGCGGCACAAGTTTCTATCTGTTGTTTGTATAAACACATCTTCCTTTAAGGAGATAAGCACTTTTCTTATAAGGCGACGATATATCGATTAACGGCTTCAAACTTATAAAACAACTTTTAGTTTAGCTGAAAATGTCGTCAACTTTCGCCTTTTAAGCTATAGTAACGAGAGTTCCTTCGCCAAAAATTTAATCGAAAATAAATTACGCAAGTTACTTTTGGACATCTGTTTTGATGCACTGAAATTATTTTAAAGTTTTCGAGAAAAATGGAATTAAAAAAATAAAGTAAAAATAAACAAAAAGAATGAAGATGTTTCTTTTTTTTTGTGTTAAAATCAGAGAAGAATGACATCTTGTTTAAAGCATCAAATTGTTTGAATTATCAAATCTCATATAATGCTGTTGTTTGATCTAATTGTACGTACGTTATGTACCTACCTAAGTAAAATCACAGTAAGATTTTATGGAAAGCAGCAAAGTATTAAACAATTTTTCTTTTCATGCAAAAAAGAAACCATCTACTTCTTACCTAAATGTCGTTAACGTTAGATAACAATTAAAATAAAAGTTTTAAGTAAAAGGACGCCCCTCGCTAATGCTCGTGCGCTAGAAATTATAGGAAAAAGAAATATTTTAATTAAAAAATAGTAAGTTCATTATTATATAACATTATAACCACATAACAGAAAATAAATTCATTATATTGTAAAAAATGTAACATGACCATATGAAAACATTTTAAATCCTGGAAACTACAACAGCAGGTCATGCAACAAACCTACACTTACTTTTAAGAGAGAAAAAGCTTTCAAAAATGTCACAGATAGTTTGTCGGATTATTTTTTAACTGCGAAACTGATTTAACAAGAACGGTCATCATACCTGATTGAATTTGATATTTCTTTCAACCATTTATTTTTCCATGAAAACACAATTTAACTGGAAAATTTCTGCCAATGCTATCCATCACGTTCGCAATAATTTCCAAGAATCAGTCAATACCTAACAGTTGTTAGGAAGACGTTTAGGCAAGCGGCAAATACCAAAAAAGGCAACAAGCCACTAAAAATGTAACAGCCATTAATTTCAAAAATTTTCTAATAAAACTATTAATAATTTGCATCCACTTAGCCTGCCAGTTTGTTGCAGATTCTTCAATGGATGTGAATTATATGTAATAACATCCACCGGTGCGTTAAAATCGAAACGTGCAGATGTGCAAATGATTTATTATTATTTATGTTAGCCACAAGAAACAGCCATCAAGCTGCAGGCGGAATACATAAAGTGACCTAGTTCTGAAGAAAAGACCGGTAGAAAATTGTTGTTATAATAATTAAAGCCGGCATTTTACCACAAATTTGGATTTAATGGTTGGATTTAAAAGCGAATAATTATTGCTTTATGAAATTGTTTTTTGTCCGGTTTTTTCTCTCTCTAATGGCGTTTTAAAACTTTTCACTCAATTAATGGCGGCAGGCTTTTCTCAACACACGCCACTGGTACCAACTAAACCAAATCAAAAGAGATCATCATAACTTTCTCCTATCGCCTACAGTATTCATGGTATGTTATTATTCCACGCCATTTGACTTTATTTCGTTTTATTTTATAAGTTAGCTTTACCGAGCTCACTGGTCATCTCATTAATTTTTCATAAAAAAAAACATGGGCGTACGCGCTTCAGATTTATCGACAGAAATCTTGACCCAGTTTTGATGATACTTTGTTAAAAGCATCCTCTTGAAATGCACTTTTACTATTTGCAGAGAACAAAACGAAAAGTGAAAAGTGCCGATTAAACAAATTGTAGTAGTACACAACGAATTATTTCTAATGATAGGACTTGGCTGTTGGGTGTAAAAAAAAAATTAATAAGTGTACATGCATACACATTCAAATTAATGTAACATCATTCCGTCGTTTTCCAGAAAAATCCTCAACTTTGATATTTGGATTAAATTGGTCATCTTCTGTTTCGTAACCGTTACTTAAGCGCGAATTACGCTGTTAATACTGTTGCAAAAATTAATTAGTCGGTTTTATGTATCGCCAGCTTCATGGTGGCTTACGATGTGCAACCACCTTATGTAGACCATTGCGATGTGTATGTTTTTCTTTACAAAATTTAATTATCCAGAGCCTCGGGCAACAGCACTTGTGTTATACGTTGATTATTTGCTTATGTCAAGTTATTATTCTAATCGCGTACTATAAAGTATTTATGTGATCTTAAGTGGTTTTGCAATTAAGAAAATAATGATGATAAAAGTCTTACAAGGAACTAAATACATGAACTAACTGTTTAAGGTTTTATGCGATCAAATAAAAAAAAATCAAAATCGCGAGAGCAGTTAACAACGCGTCAGTTACACATTTCTGCTTAATTTTAATTTGAGCTACCTGTGACAGATCGTAATTAATTCCATAGCTTGAAAATGTAATGTGCTGTTAATAAAATGTACAAATTTTCTAATTTTCTCGTCTTTTTTGCAGACTTTGCCATGGGCTGATTCACAGTTTCCAACGAGATTGAAGGTAAGTTAATTTATCTTATGAACATCAGCATGATCCCACGTAAAATCTTGAATTTTAATTAATTTCAGTGAGTCTTTGATTCTTTAACATAATTAAATTTCACCTGTATACGGACAACGATATTAGCACCCAAAAGTGGACGAGATGGATGGATCTTTGTAAATTCTCAATGCGTCCTTATCAATTTTCGAATTTTTTAATTAAATTATGGCGAGTCATTTACCCTTCAAACAGGTTTTTGTTCAATTAACTAATTAACAACTGCAAAACACTCACCAAGATCTTAGATATGTAAAAAGATTATCTCCTAAACATGAGAATTATTCAAATTAAAATTAAAAAAGTGGCACTGTTAGATTTTAGATACAGCAGCTTTTTTTGGTCAACCTACTGGTAACTTTAACAGAATCCAACAAATTGTGGTTCACATATTTCTTTAAATCCAATCGAGATCTGTATCTTGGTAATATTGCGTATTGCCAGGTTGCCAAATTATCGTTTTAATTAAAACGCGATAAAATCTCCGGTTTTTAATTCTCCGAAATTTGCTTTTCTTCAAATTTTATTACGTTTATGTTAAAATTATTTTAATTTCTGTCGGTAATAGCGAGCTCCTCCTTTTGCGGAACTAGTTTTGCACACACATTTTTTCGGTCATTGCCCGATTTCGTATTTGGAACGCATTAAGTATACAACAGCGTCAAAAATTCACTTGGTTTTATTACTTCCATTCATTTAAAACCGATGGCTAACGCAGTGTACATGACTTAATTTACTAAAAAAAGATATAAATTTGACTGCTATAAAGTTAATTTATTTACCTTAAAGGTAATCAAAAGGTGAATTTATGATTGTCGATTTCCGGAATCTGACTAAGATTTTAAAGAACATTTCGAATCGAACCGTGTCGCAACCTTGTACTTTAGTCGGAGATTTTCTTGCATAACAATAAATTAGATTTCTCAAGAAAGATTTTTTGATTTTGATATTTTTACAGACGGTCGTTTAATACCGGCTTGCTTTACATTTCCAAGGTTATTTTTATGTTGTCCACTTTCTCTATTCGTTCTTGTTTTTGTTACTAGTTTTCACTTTTTATTCTTCCTCTTTTCTAATTTTTTCATTACTTTGTCCTCACCCGTTTATTCGTTTTTTCAAGATCGTTCTTATTCTGTTCTATTTCATGTCGTTATCGTTTCCTCGTATCTTATTAATTCTTCTTTTTCCATCCATGACTCCTTTATACTTTGATCCATATTTTCCTTCAGTTTTGTTAAATATCATTTTGTTGAATATAAAAATGTATTATTGTATTCTCAGTAAGTGTGTCCTGGAAGTAATACACGCAAGACCAGATTTTTACTTTATTTTAACTTACCTTTCAGGGAACATTAATTTATAAGGCTTCTAGCGTAATTAGAGAACCACGATTGGAAACCATATGACAGCAATATTTTGATTTTTCTAATTTTTATCGTATAAAAATATTGAATTTTTCAAACTGACACACGATTACATTCCGTTTCTTAATGATACCGATAAGTACTTTGACGGCTAAAAGCATTCAAAGAGTTAATGAAAAGGCCATAAAATAACTTAACTGTCATCCTGTCGTTACCTCATCAGGCTGTTTATCTTTTAAAAGCATTTCTTTACTTGTTTCAATCAATATATACGAGTCTTTGTATCACTAGCTTGAGGACATCAAATCCTGTACTTTGTAATTAATATACAGAAGCTTCCAGCTTGGCTTTAGGGCTATCTAATCCTTTGCAACCACGTTTGCAACATTGACAAGCGTGGACAAGATATTTTCTGATGATGTTTATGTTATACCAACTAGAGTCATGCCTTTGGCTCGACACAAAGATCCATCAGATGTTACCATTAATAATTACGGGATATCAAGAACAGTAATAAATTAGTTCGACGATTTAAAGATGTTGATAACTAGAAAGCGGAAAATGGGGAAAAAATAAAAAATTACAAAGCACATACTGGCATAGAAGAGCTGGAAGAACATGACTTTTACGTATCATTGTTTATTTTAATTAATTCTCAGCATGGCCATTTCTCTTCCTGTTTGTTTATTGTCGCCCACAACATTTTTTTCCCTTTACACAAACACTCTCCAATCTAACTAAAAAAATCCGGTAATGTTATTCAACATTCTTGCCTTTAATACGAGAAAAAACAGACAATTAATCAAGTTTAACTTTACCATAATAAATGGAGATAACTTAATAGATAAATTAGCTACCAGGCAGTCTGATCGAATCAGCGATAAAACAAACGAACCAATTCAGATTTTGATGTTTCCTACTCGCGTTAAATCGAATTAATACTTTTTTCTCGTCGACTGCTCATATGATTCTCATAATCGTTTTCTAAAAATGATTTAATACGGACCATTAATAAAAACCCGCCCGAATGTCCCTTTTGGAACTACCAAATATTTTGTAATCGCTAATTTACGACTAAAATATTCTAAATAAGAAAATAAATTTCCGACGATGATGATTTTTAATTGCTTTACTCAACATATGTAGGTTTACGATACTTCTGATTTATCGCCACCAGCTCCCCAATAGCTTTTTCAAGACCCATAAAGAACAACGTGTTCTGGGGCTATATACGTACAGTAATAACGGTCGCTTTTATTGCACGTGGTGTACAACGAGAGGGTTAAAAAACGTGTGCCCTAGTTGCTATCCGACGCCCACTAGTTGTCCATATTAAGCCTGGGCACCTGTTTCGCTAGAGATGCTGTAAGGTTGGTTTCCGCGTGGACTGATCAACGGGAGGTAATGATTGTTTATTGGTCAATATGAGGTGGAATCTATAACTGTTTAATTAATTGCTGTGATTAAATAAGCTGGATGGGAAGCGACTGCTGCGGAAGGTGAGGTGTCGTAAACACGTCGAAAGGATCGATAGGCAATAATAACACTCCGGTAAAGCAGAAGATTAAAGCCGACGTTAATATATTACGTGTTTGGACATTGTAACGAATTTCGGCGCGAACAAGATGATCATTATATTTTTCGGATTTTATCGATGAGTTGTGATCGATGTTGAGAGAAGCAATAACTCTCACAGCTAAAGATTGGAAGAAGATATAAAACAAAAAACATTTCGGCAATATGGCAAAAGAGCAGTTCCCAAAACAGAAAAGAAATACAACTCAAGAAGAAGTAGAGCAAGGCTTGTTAAGGATATATGTGAGAGATGAAACCACATCCTCAACGTTCATTTGTTAGCCGCCGAAGAGATTACAACGTCATAATGAATCTTGAGTAGTAATAAACATAAAACATGAAAATAACTGAAGCAAAATAATGAGCCTCTGTGCTAAAGATAACCGGTACAAAATAAGAATTCAGGAAATAAAACAATAAAAACTTCAATAAAATGACTTTAAAAGAGGGAGAAATGAAACGAAGACAAAGATATAGATCAAAACCGATGTACAATACTAAATTTTCAAGTTTTTATTGTGATTTTTGACTGTTACCTAAGTTATGAGATCGGCGCAATAGTAAAGGTTGATCAGCGTTTCAAACAGTGTTGGTTAATATAAAAATTAATGTATTTGGACCGCGATCATCGTAGGAAGTGCAACTTCTCCTCGTTTTCGAAAATGCATTACGTCATTTAATCATGATAAAAATGATAAAATTCACCAAAGTAGTACAAGAGCTGTTGGTGAAACAAATTTTACTAACTAAATCAACTCATCATTTTGCAATCAATTAATATGAATGTTTCTATAGATAAACAGAACAAAATGACAATACTGTCAACGAATAACGCGTTCCGAATACACCGCAATGCGCAATTAATTTAATCATACTGTATCAAACAGTACCAAAATTCGTTGCTTTTAAAGAATTCGTGCATGCGCACGAAGAGGTAAAAGCTTAGAATATCTCTTGTTTTTTAAAATTTTATAACTGTTTCGTACTCATCAAACTCATAAAGGCCACAAGCTATGACAAAAGCACGAGTTTGAAAGTCAAGGCCAAAGGGACAAATAC
>QDEB01088673.1:538-15049 GCA_004193795.1 Asbolus verrucosus | reverse complement strand
CAGTTTTTAAAATTTAAAAATTATATGAAATTTTACTTAGTAAATGGAACATTAATAGAATTTAGACCTGTTATCAACTAACATTTATTTGTGGACCTTATTTTCTTAACGTAGTTACACATCACAATATGTTTATCAAAATAAAGGATAATTATAATGTATACAGAAAGCGGTACTTTCTTCACACTTTTAAATGGATTCTGTAAGAAAATAATAAACCATTAAGCGTTTTAGCAAAATGTTAAATTATATTTTGATCATACATCAGCATTAACAATACAAATAAAAAACTAGTTTTTATTTTACCTTCACATTGGACTGAAATTTTAAAATAAACAAAATCTGTTCATAGTTGTCGATATTGTTCCACAAATTTATAATTGTAATTTCGTAACATTTGGATAAAATTGGAATTATCCCGTTATCGCAACTACCCCAACTCACTTTAAACCTTTTGTAGCGCTTTGAAAAATTATCCTGTAAATTAAATTCCATTCGGGGAAATGAAAAACATCTTTAGAATTTCACAGTCGACTCACCCTGTATCTAATGGGAGCGGACAGACGCTTCCAAGAATTAGTGTTTTAAGGTTGAGAGAAATGCATTTCTTACTCGATGTTTGAACAAAGGAGAGTTCAGAACACACGAAAAAGTCTTTTTCCATTAAATGAGATGTATGTTAATCACTCGGCCGCACAATGCACAATTATCCGAGCTGAGTAGACGTGGTGACATCTGGTTTTTATGTGCTATGTAAATGTGTCAGTACGTATGTCGTACACGTAACGGTGGCGGAATGCAAGCATTATCCTAGNNTCTCTCTTCATTGTGACATTTTTAAAAATGTGGACAATATATTCAAGAGGCGGAGGTAACGGGAGTACGCTTAGAATTTGCAATAATTATCTTTTTTATGGAATAAACTTGATCTGGTTTTTTGATCTTCCGGTTCAGAAGTGGCAGAGATTGTGATTAAAATTGAAGACCAGAGTCCACTCTATTATCAGAGGATAAGCTAATAACAGCTGAAGAACCCGTTACATCCTTTGAAAGTGGAGTCTCTGAATACGGAAATTCGTTATTTACATCCTGAAAATTATTTTTGTGTGGGTTTTGACCAATATTATTTGCTCATCAAATAAAACTGTGCTAATAAGAGAGACTGTATTTCTCTGAAATAAACGTTTCTTTTCGTTGATCTAAATTGGGAAAATGGACAAGGCAACTATAAATCAAGATGTCCGGACATCCTTAACTGAATTTACTCCCAGGGACCAAATTACATGAATTGTAAAAGAACATTTGGTCTTGAATAATGGGGAATAATTAATTGAATATTTATTCAAATCCCACTTCATTTTGTGCTTAAGGAGTAACCACAATAACTCTTGGGTCCAAAATTGCAGTAAAATCCGCAAATATATTTTCAACTTTTAAAATTAACATGTAAATTACGAAGAGATACAGACGAGATATTTTTTTAAATATTTTAATTCAAAATTATTTAAATTTTGTATAAACAGTTTTTACATTTTAATGTCTCAGTGGCTGACTGAAATTTATTAAAGTTATCATTGTGGGAGATTATGAGATTTTGTTAATTAAAACTAGTAAAATACAGCATCTGTTCTTATTAGAGTGTAACGTTTTTTTTACTCTCTGAAGAAATAGCAGAGGCATTAATTGAATGTTTTGTCGACGATAAAAGTGATAAAACTTCCAAAGTTAAGAGCTTACGACAGGAAAGGTTTTTGTTAAAGTGTGTAGGCAGATAATGCGATGTAAATATTTTTTTGTTTGCAACTATAATAAGTATATTTATTATATTAGGTTTTATTTATTCAAAAATTCTTCCATTTACGTTTATGTTTATAGCATTCCATTAAAAAATATAAAAAATTTCTTGAAAATATCATTTCACAGAACACATTTAAAATCGTCAAACCTTTATTTTTTCTTGAAATCTTTTTTAGTTTAACAAGTCCTTTCGCAAAATATTCAGAAAAATTAGTACTTTGATATTATAATAATTAATTGAAGATAATAAAATAAATCAAGAGGCGAGTCTGACATTTTTTTGTTAAAAAGAACCATTAGTTACCCAAAAACCATTGAAGAATTGTAGCTTCTTTACTAAGTAAATGTTAGCCTGTTTTTTGATTTGTTGGTTATTTTGAATTACTTTCCAAATTTTTCAGTTTCATTGCCGATACTATTATCAAAGTTTATAAAAAACCACATTAACTGACATTTAAGGAAATTAAAAAAAAGGTTGCAACTTGGTCAGAAGTGGGTTTATAATATTCAGCATTGGATAACTCAAAACTGTAGATACGGAATTAAATAGATGAATAAAAGTTTTCTTATCTTTAAAACTTCGTCGCCCTTCTCGGCAAACCGTTAAAGTTAAAAGATTTTGCAACTTCATTAGAAATGTAACCTAATTGCCTTTTCTCCAGTTTTATGAGAGCGATAAAAGCAATTAAATAAATTATAATCTACTATCTTCATTTTGTTTTAATTTAGTGGAGCGGTTCTTGCAGCAATTAATTTAATTGCGTAAATACATGATTTGCATGAATAATGTAACTTAAGAAACTGAAAAACTATAAGTAAATTATTTTTGAGAAAAAACACAATCTATAGTTTTTGATTGAAACTGGACAATTGTCTCCATCTCTCAATTTTAAACGAACCAATTTTTATGAAATTTGGTACAGTTGCGGCTTCGAATGGTTTACACCTCTGGAAGTCGTTTTGTCGTTGTTTTTATATGGTTTAAACGGACTTTGTATGTCAAAATGATGGTAATAATAATCCGAAAATATTTAAAAATTTCTATTTAAATAAGATCAATTAAATGAATGAAAATTCAAAATAACTGAAGCAAATCCACNNAATTTCTTCCATACATTTTCTCCCAATTCTGCTGGTTTTCTAGCAACAGCATAATTAATTAATCCGCTTGTTCTAATTCTTCTAGATGCTGTACGAATACTGCAATGAAAGTGTGTCTGTGTCTTCTACAGCTGTGGCAAAACAAGCTTGTCTTGATTAAATTCCTATCCTCTTCATCTGTGGAGACCTCTTGACCTCCTGAACCACCTAATAGTTTAATAAAATGAAGTTGGTCCCACCTCTACTTAGTTTTCCAGATACACATATGGCTTACATTTGAATCCACAGCAACTGCTCTTAGAGATCAACCTTCTTCCAATTTAGCTTTAGCTCTTTGTGCTTCATTTATCCAGAGATATCCAAAAATATTCTTTAAAATTCTCAAACGACTTACAATTTGGAGTGAAACATTATTTTTTTAAGATAAATTATCGTAATATGAATATGTAATATTCGTTTCGAATTATTATTATTATTATTATTATTATTTCTTATTAAAAAAATAATTTTTCAATCAGTATTTACGATAAAACTTTTTTCAGCTCTATTTTAAGGTTTTCAACAAAAATACTTTTCGGAAAATATTCTGTTAAAATGTAAATGTAAATTTCTTCCAAAACAAGCCTAACTTGACCTAATTCAACCTAAACGACAAAGGAGAAAACTTTTATTTCAGAAATGTAATATTAAAACAATTTCCTCTTTAGGCAATATAGTATTGAAATTAATTTAATAAATATTTATTAAAATAAGCAATAAAGATGTTATGGCTTGTTACGTTTTTTGTGATTCATTTTGTACGAAGATAAATTTTGAGTTTAGAGAGCTACCCATTTTCGCCTTTCAAACTATTTTCTAAATGGATCGATGAAATTTTTCTATTTCTATTTTTGATTGTTCAACAATCAAAAAAGTAAAAATAAATAATGAATAGAATAACGCTAAATAGTACAGCAAGATTTTTCGATCTGATATTGTTCACTTCGTCAAAACTTAATTTTTTAATAAAAAAAATTCTTAACATTGTCGTCGATGATTAGAGTATTATGTTACATTTCTGATAAAATCTAAAACAGCAATACACATCTGAAATATTGGGATTCATTTCCTCCAAACTTTTTGAATACAAAAAAATGTTGGTTTNNTTAATAAATGTAAAAAACTGATTACATACATTTTTATTATTGGTATGGTTTTTTCTAACCCTTTCCCTTTTGTTTCATTAAAAAATGTGTTTTATAAAAGACTGTCTCCAGTCCTCTAAAAGTTATTGCATTTCCAATATTCAAAAAAAAAACTTAGCCCGAGGTAAAGGTAAAATTATGTTTTTTGTAAAGTGAAATTATCGTTTATAACCAATCTGTCGTTAAATAAATATCTCTAATACACACAAAAGCTAATATTATACTTTATAGTTTGCGTGCGAGGTGACAACTCTACTTTTATTTTTCGTAATTATTTATTTATGGTAATATGCATTTTAACCGAGTACAAAAATGCACTTACAGTAATTATTCAGAAAAAAGGGAGTTAAAATTGACGTTATTTATAATTTGTACTAACCCTTTTAAAATTTTACATCTTGCAAGATGTGGTGAGTCATTTTTATCATTATCGTACTCATTCAAATTTAGTATAGGGTTACAACATTATTGCCCATATTTAAAGTTGCAAAGAATATGTGTATAAAACACCGTGTCCAAAACCGATAAAAATGTTGGCTTTAAATTTGGAAATTTCAGGTCAAGTTTGTTGTGATTACAAAAATTCCACCTTGACTATTTAATTTATTATTACACTAGAATAAATCCGAAACAAAGAAAACTGTAATGGAACTATTGATTTGCTTCGAAAATCAGGTAAATGAAAGCAAAAAATTCTTTAATGTTGCCACACCTTTTATAAGAATCTTGACGGTTATTGTGTTTTTTTTTCTAATTGAAACACATATTAAATGGTACTTAAAGTTACGATTTCTTGCTGGCGAATAGACGGTTGTGTTTGTGTTCCACACAATTGAAATAATAACGCTGTTTAAAGTAACTGAGGCTGAAAATGATGTGTTTGTTACATTTCCGCAACACCTCAGCATACAACCGAAATGTCAAAGGCGGAAAAAAATCTGTTTTGCTTATAAAATGCGTTTCCAACTAAATCACATTGTAGCGACAGTAAATCGACTTTATGCACGTTGCATGGGTCACATTTTACGTGTTCAGGAGCAGGGCCGCCATAACTGTAAACAACGTCACGTACAATTCCTGTCTTCCATCGGCAATTTTTTATTTAACAGGAAACAATCCGCGTAGTCTAATGTAGCGTGACTGAATAGAAAGCAAAAGTATCCAATTATGCTTATCTCTGGATATCTGATATTTTCGACGGTTTGTGCTGAATTCCTTTTCCAATAGCAAAACAACAATCCGATTTGTTCCAGAATTGAAAAATTGCGAGATATCGATCGGTCATTAGAGCCATCTCTGCCAAACGTGGATCAGGAGGTGGATAAACTGCTATATCTGCGTCACTTTCACCTCACTGCGCTACCGTTCCACATAAACTAAACTCGCTTAAAGGCTTTTTGTCGACTTTACATTTCCTCCAAGTAGACCGTGAACCTACATAAACCACTACTTTAGAATAAACTTCTCATTTTCGCCACAGCTAGTCACCGGCCAGTTTATTATGTGACACGACGTGAAAGTGATAGTTCTACAGGTCCTGACAGTGCTCGCGAAGATTGATGCAATCAAGTGAGGTGTGTACTGAGCGAACACCCGAGGGAAATTGTTTGATTGAATGAAAAAGTGAAAAATACGCAAATCGCCAGCCTGTGAATGCGGCCAATTCCGCTCAATTGCCAACATATTGGAGCAAATTTCAGCGTGTTTTTTAACACACTCGTGTAAACAACGCCGTTATTATTATTCTCGTTTATGATAATGATCAGTAATTGTGAGAATTCTATGCAATTAGCCCATTTTTCGGTCGCGGCTTGATTCACATGGACGCGCTAATGCGGAAAAGTTATGGAAACAACTTAATCGAACGTAATTCGTCAAGTCGCGTTATAGAGACCAGCAAAATTGCTTTCTACATTACTTGTGACTAATTCAAAAACTGTTTGGCATTCTAGGCAGACAAAACCGCGAAACGAATCAATTACGAAACTGAAAAGTGTTACACAAGAGTTTTGCTTGAATAATAAATTAGGAGAGAAAAAACCAATCAAACAATTTCCCTCCGCTTCGGAGAATTCAAATTTACTCGTGTAGCTAACGGGGAATGTTTCAGGTGCTGATGGTGTAACAAAAGTGCACTGAAGTGCGTTGTAGAAAATTCAAGACTGTGCCCGTTAGGGTTGCGAGGATAAGCGAGGAAATGCTGGATTAAAGAGGGTGTGAAAAAACGTGTCCTTGAACTTGGTGTCCCGGTTAATAATGAACTTGAAATTGTCGTGACGCTTTCTAAAATGAAGTCAATCGCTGTAATAATAATCGGTGTGTTTACAATAACATCGGCCATTCGAGTTCCGACATCATGGCCGAAGAAACAAAACGTGCAACAAATGCGCCATAAATTCAGGACGGCTCCATCGGCGGAAAGAAGTGAAATTGATTTCTACTCTAAACCACATGGCGTTCCAACACAAAAACATCATAAAATCAATATTGAAAGGAAATACCAGCCTTACAACGCTGTACGACATCCTAACCTAAAAAGTCAGCAAGCGAAGAATGAATTTAAGGCTAGCGCTTCGACCAATGAATGGAAACCGATTTTCCCCCCTTATATGATAAACACCGACCAACCCTTCTTTAAGGAATTTAAATCGCCAATTCACAAAAATTATGGTGATGATAAAACACACGAACCCGATGATGACACAGAAACTATCGAAGAAATACACGTCCATCAAGAAAAACCATCAAGTCCCCATGAAGTGCCTTTAGATATACCCACTCGACCAATTTATCCCGGTGAAGGACAGTGGGCCAAAAAGGGCCGAAAGCACCGTCCATTTATAAGCAAACACAAATTTACCGAACCAAACAACGATGAGGATGAAGAGACACCAGAAGGCTATGAAGTTTTCGAAAAGAATCAAAGACACTTCGACAAACGAGAAGATTTTCAGGATAAAATCAAAGAAATTCCACAAAAACATAATTTAGGTACTTACAGCGAAGAAAACGAAGAAACAGAAGACATCGAAGAAGACGAAGATAAACAACAATTTGTTCCTACAAAACTGTATGCACAAGTAAGACGAAGTGAAAACGTGGAACACCTTCCGAAATTAGTAGAAGATCCCCGATTAAGGGAAGTCATAAAAGATTCAAAAATACAAACTGTCTACACCGAGGAAGGTTACGAAGATATTGCCTATGATCACGCCGGTCACGAAAAGAATGCTGAAGAAAACGAAGGTTCTGCAGAATTCGATAAAGAAATAGAATTAGAGAAGCAAAAAAAAGCGCAGAAGCTACAAGCTGAAGAAGAGGAAGAAGACGAAAATGACAGCCATGTAGCAAGTTCCCAACATCACGTTATGAGTAAACCTATCAAAATGAAAAAAGGCAGCTTGACGAAAACTGAAGAAACCAAAACTAGTTCAGTAAAAGATAAAGAAAATGGCAATTCAGAATTAGAGGTTGTGGATGAAGTCAAAATTTTAGCAACACCGAATAACGGAACAAAGACACATCGATATGTTAAAATTTTTCCTAAAGTATATAGATACGATATTAGCACAGAAGCTCCAACAACAACAATATCAAAAACTTCAGAAATGTTGCCAATGGAAAGTATCAAAATGAAATCATTTCACACAAGCAAACGCGTTAAAAGATTTACAAACGATTTTCCAAAAATTACAATTGATACTGATTTTATAGACAAAATAGAACATGGTCTTCCGCAACTACGTAAAAGCATTGATGAAAAACCGAAATATCCCTATTATAATGATCCAAAAATTCATCCAGACTCGCCTCTGCGCTATGCTGAAGACCTAGACAACATCCCGAAGAAAACAGAAGACGAGTTGGCTTTCTACCACCAAGCCGATAAAATTAAATGCCCAGAGGTACAGGATAATGTAGATCCTATTCCTGCAAGGATCAAAAATGCCGATGCAGATCCTGAAAATATGGAAGAAACGACCGATATTCAAGAGTTGGTTCAAGGTCCACGTCTCAAAAATCTCGGCGATAAGATAGATTGCTTCAAACTGAAATATTTTGGAGAAAATCCTTTAGATAGTCCGATTTTTAAAGAAGACATTGGACCAGTTGCTCCAATTTTTGATGTTATTAAAACCAACGGAAAAAGGGGGGCTGATTTTAATCTTGGTTTAAAACCTACAAAAGTTACGAAATTTAAAGAAAAACTTAACGAGCAAGACAAAGCGAAAAGTGAGATTATACAAAAGAATGACAAAGAACAGTTCGCTTTGAACATATTAACAGATGTAATTGGTCAGTTTAACAAACCTAAAGACACTCAAGTCGCAGCTACAACTCAAGGAATAGTTACCACCGAAAAGAATGAAATAAAAAATGAAGAAGATAAAACAGAAGATACTGTGATATCAATAATTACGACACCGAAATACACCATTGATTTAAAACCTAAACACATCTATCACCAAATTGAATTATTAGAATATTTACCAGAACTGAATAATGAGCCCGAAGATCTCACTAATAGTACCACAGAATCTCAACCGAATCTTCGACAAGGCAAAAGTATTGAAGAATCGACAACTGTGGCAGCAACCGACGAAGAACAACCAGAAACTTTAGCTTTAAGGAAGAGAAGGCGAAGAATAAGACCAAGACGCCCCTCCTACCACATTTTCGATGTAAATAAATTTTTGCCAACTAGCTCATATACATTTTTAAACAAAGCTGTTAGAGCTAGTACAGTTTTACCAAAACGAGAACTTGTTAGCGAAGTGCATTACAAGAACGATATAAAACCAAGTGAGCAGCTTACAGTTTTTGCTGATATCATTAACAATATTAAAAATTCAAGTAAAGATCCTCTCCAAGTGGCAGCGTCAACTGATAGCATTGCAGTAAAGCTAAATCTTTTTGATACATATCAGAAAATTCCTCATATCAAAAATTTAAATAACTTCGAAGAAACGAATAATTTTTATCTATCAACGACAACAGTTGCACCTCCTAGAGGAACTATCAAATATTCTTCTTATAAAAATAAAGAACATTTGTACGAAGATACAGGAAAATATGAAAATTTGGAACTTTTGAAGGTGAAAAGGAAGACTACATCTGTAACAACCACAACTGAACCTTATTTCACAGATAATAAAGCTTCTGAATCTAGTGACGAACTAGATAAAGAATCAACGAGTGAAGTTCTAGGTTTAGTGCCTCCAATATTAACGCGTTATAAAACTATTTATAGCCTCAAACCAACAAAACCTGAGATAGTTGAAGAAACTAAAATGAACCACTTTTACGTACTTGGTATGAAACCACCATCACCAAAGCAGAAAATTTATTTATATTCTGATTTTAAATTACATCCTAGTGGTAAAATGAAGTACCCATATCGACGAAGAGGGAAAAGAAATGCTCAGAGACCTGCCTACTCAGAAGTAGTAAGAAATCGCAATAAGCCAATTGATGTAGATGATGATACGGAAGTGGTTGTAGAAGATGACGATGACTATGTTCCACATCGTCCAAGAAATTATCATTACGACGAGAAAACGGGACGAATTATTTATGATAATGTCAAAAAAGAAGAAACAGAGCCCGAGGAAGAGTATATTGAGGTCACTGAAGCACCATTACCAAAACCTACTCGAAGAAATGCGGTGACAACTCCAAAATTCGAGAATTATACTGGACCATCTTATATCGACTTTGTGAAGAAACTGAAGAGTGATCCTAAATATTTGTCAATTCCCGATCCTACCACTACTGAAAAAGGTAAAGAAGAAATTACAACTACCACCACAACTGCACAACCGGTTTCAACTAATCCGCCAGAATTTTTGAATATTTTAGCCAAAGTGAAAAGTGATTCAAGTTATAAAGCCATAGAAGATAAAACGACAACAAAAAGAACCACTACAACTACCGTTGAGCCTGTGGAAGAAGAAACTCAGTTAGAAAACGTGCAAAATTCACCTGGTGGTCAAGACTCAGGTCAAAATTTCCAAATTTTTGACATATCAGAATATTTACCAAAAGTTAAATCTTACAGTCCTAGAACTTCCATAGATTATTCCAAATATAAAACAATACAACGTTCAAATGTACCGCTACGTCACAATTTAAGCAGCAGGTATAATTCTGACGATGAGGATTTAGAAGATGTTAGAACAAGTAAAGTTCCAGTTCTGCTGGAAGAAAGAAGAAAAACGCTTCAAGAAACAGAAATTAATCCTGTAGTAAGTGAAAGCAAGCATGAAGACGTTGAACCATCAACGAGTACTACGACTGAAATACCATCAACTAGAACAACTAGAAGAAATAGGACACGCTCTAAAAGTAGGGGAACTAGAAGGCCAGCGCAACGAGGTTCTGCTGTTACTACTTCCGATCCAGTTTCTGAAACAGAACCAGTTCCAGCTCGACACGATAAACCTCGAAGGACTTATCCGAGAAGACGTCCTACCAGAATAAAAATCGACAGAACCACCACCGAGCAATCTGATCCAGAAGAAGAAGAAGAAGAAGAAACTACGAAAATTATTCGCAGAAGGCATCAAATAGAAGCTGACTCTCCCGCTCCAGTTATCGAAGACAGAATAGACTCAACTCCCACCGAGAAGAAATATAAAATTGTCACTCCAGATGAAAAAATTACAGAATTAAACAAAACAAAAACAGAAGAGAATCCAAGAAAAGCGGAACCAAGAAAAATAGATCATGTTCAAGTTTTTCAACAATATGACGACACTAAGAAACATGGTGGTAATTATAAAAGAGAAAATGAGAGTGGCGAATCTAAAAAAGTACACGAAATTAAAAGACTGACTGATATAGTTCCGAAACCTTCTGTGTATTATAACGACCCTAAATTGCCGAAGAAAATTAATCAGTTGAAAGAAGTTGAAGAAACTGAAGTGGAAATTGAAGAAAGTAAAGATGAAAATGAGGAGGCAGCTTATGATTATGAAGGGGAGGAAGAAAAGACTACTACAACAAAGAAACCGGTTTTCGTCAAAGATCCTAACCAACGATTGTATTATTATGCTCCTATTTAATTTAATGTGAAAAACAAGCAGCTGTTATGTAGATAGTCAATAAAAAAAATTGTTATTATTTATTTTGTCTTGGACTTATTAAAATGAATATCTAAATAAATAAAGGTGTCTCATTTGTTCAGCATTTCTTATTATAAAGCAGAGTAACTATCCGTGTTTCAAAAAAGACCAGAAAGTAATTTATAATTTCGTTGTAAGCTATTTTGTACTTATTTCAATTTTCTATGCTACTTTTCAAGAAGGATTATGTAAACATTTAAATTGTTTATTACTAAATAGATTGTTGGTTAAAAAGTTTAAGATGGTATCATATATTTTTACATTTTAGTACTTAACGAAATATTTTACCACCAAAAAAGAGTTAACCTAAAGATTTTTGATGTATTTTTGACTAATACTTTTCATAGCTCTTAAAATTTCAAAATTTTTGGCAAAATATATATTTAAAAAAAAAACATTGAATAACATTTCAAAATCAAATAAAATCGGAAGTCAAAAAAATTTGTCACTCGATTTTCAACATATTACATTTAGTTTTAGATTTTATAAAATTCCAACAGAAACTGAGAACATCAAAATATAAAAAAACTAACATGTCTCCCTAAATAAGATTTACAAAAAAATGCAAACAGCCTTTAGATTATAGTAGTTTGTAATAGATAATTTGTAACCATTTGCTGTTGCAAAGTTTCGTTGTTGTATTCTTTTTTCTTCACTGGTACAATCTGATGTTTGTTATTAGAAATTTAAATTTTGAAAAAATGTAATAATATGCTGTGCTTTCATACTAAAATATAATTCAGCTTTCCATATAATCAAAAATTTATACCCAAATTTATTTATAAAAAGGGGAAGGGGGGTACAGAATAGAAAACAATTTTTATTATACATGTATTTCAAGTAGAAGCATATTTTTTTGATTTTTTTGGAGGGTTATGTGAATTCACACATCCTCACGTGTATATTGAAATACCACTTCATCCACTAAAAATTGGTTTGTGGGTAGCCATTTCAAGAAAACGAATAATATCCATATTCTTCAATTAAAATGTAAATAGAGTTTATTATGATAATAACATTCTCATTCTGTTTGTAAATCAATTACATGATAATGAATCAACAAATGGATATATATCAACAGAATAACGCCATAGCTCACACAGTTAACGAAACCATGTCATTTTTAAGACGATATATATACGATGATCGTTGGTAAGTGGCAATTTATGGCCCCCAAGATCCCCCCATCTAACAGCTCCCGATTTTTTCTTGTTCTCTCACCTCAAAAGCATTTCAAAATTTGGAAGATTTACAAAATGCCATCACCAGAAAATTAGAAGACATCTCACCAGATATGCTTCAGAGAGCATTTGAAAACACGAAAAGACGTGTGTGGTTATATTTAGAAAATAGGGGGAAACATTTATAAATCTTATGTAGTTATCTTTGGCAATTTTGTTCTTATTCCAGTTTTACCAAACGTTTATTATTCTGACTTTTTGTTGCCATTCATGGCATTTTATTGTGATAACTGAATTATTCAAATTGAATTTGAATCGATCAGAGATAGGCTGCTGGGATTTAGTTTCTTTATTGATCTCCATGTTTAAACTCAGCTATATTTCTGTATACAAATTATCAGTTATGAAACAAGAGCGCTTTTCTCGAATTCTCGAAAAGGATATCGTTTTTTATGTAAATTATGGGATAACAGAAATAAAGAAAATGCTTATTTTTATGTACATAGTACGAAAAGACAAATAAAATTGTCATTTTTTTTATATTTCATTCCAATCTAAAGTAATTGTTTAATTTCATTTATTTTTAAGTAATTCAACAAATAATCCTGACGAAAGGATAAATAATGTTAAAATTTGAGTTTGGTAAAAAAAAAATTGCGATGGCCGGGAATCGAACCCGGATCAACTGCTTGGAAGGCAACTATGCTGACCATTACACCACCATCGCACTTACTTTCAATTGCTTCTAGTGTCAAGGAGATGGAGTATTTATTCATATTTCAAAAAAAAAAATTATTAAATTAAAAATGGAAATATTGTCTACATAAAAATAATAAATCAGTTTACATAGTGATTATTTATTTTTAGTAACATTAGTGTATAACATTTCTAAAATGGTTTTATTCATCATGTTGAAATCATTTCATTGTGTATAAACAGTAAGGTAAAATTCGTTTTAATGTTTGTTACAAATATTTAAACAAAATATTAGTACATTTGTGATATGTCTGGTTTTGCTTTTCGATGCTTTCTCTTCTTTTAGTGATTTTTTTGGCTGCCAGCAGCGACGACTACAATTTTACTAAAATTATTAAAAATGAAAGGTGTCTAAAATCATGAGTCAGCGTTATATTCTCTCGACTAGGTTTTTTTTATAAAAATAAGCAAATTAAACATAATTGAACATTAGGTAAATCTTTTCATTTTTAATATTTAAATTTTTGTCTCAAGACTATTAAAGAAACGAAGTACGATGTTACTTTTACTTTTCATCGCTTCGCTTAGTTTCAAAAAAGTGTACTCGCCTTTTTAATATTTCCTTACTTTTACGGATAGGTTCGCTATTGTTTATGCTGTAAATAAATGGTCTACCTCAGAGTGTTGAATACGGGCACGTTGTAATGTTTGTAGATATGTACATCCAGTATGGACACTGAGGAACTTCAAAAAAATACAACCACAGTTTGGGAAAACACGTTATGGTGTCAAAGTAACAAATTAATTTTGAATAAAACAAAAACTAACATCATAAATTTGTATATGAGGAAAAATGACAATGTGATTTTAAGAACAAAACAGAAATACTTACGAATAACACAATTAAATACTTGGGAACAGATTTGGATGAAAACCTGCAATGCAATCGATCATGTTTGTTCTAAGCTTATTAGTATCTACTTTGCAATATTACAGCTAAAATCATGGTTAGATAGACTCATAAGTGCTTATTACGGCTTAGCTTATATTCACATTTCGCATAACATTGCCACCTGGGGAATATCGACCGAATATTTATGGCTCAAAAGAGATTAATGAGACTAATTTTTAACTTAAAACCATTAGGTTCTCGTAAAAAAATATTCAAAAAATATAAAATTTTAACTGTTACAAATATATTTGTGTTAAAATGTGTTGACAAAACTTAACAAGGCTTACAAACTCAGGTGATAGGGACGTTTATTCCACCAGACATAATAATACCTTATTTATAGCTAAAATTAAACACTCCTTTTATAAGAAATGCCCTTAATACTATGTAATAATGTGTAATACTTTATAATATATCTAATGAATTCAAAATAATACAAATTTATATTAGATTTAAACGTAAAGTTAACCTATCTT
>QDEB01088666.1:0-10316 GCA_004193795.1 Asbolus verrucosus | reverse complement strand
AAACACTATCCATTTGCAGAGTGTTTTTAGATTTTTTCGACTGCCTAAGTAGATTTTAATTGCAATAAATTATTTGAATAATTATTATTACTCTTTTTAAACCAAAGAAATTGATGAGCGTGAAACGAGTAAATAATAAATAGGTGGGTAATAGATGTGAGAATTATATTATTGATCTATTTGATATAGAGAAGGGACTGATAATGAGTTGAAAGGATAGGATCAATAATTAGTAATTGGCTGTATCTATATAAAGCCAAATATTAACGCAATTGAATGGATAATGCAATGTGAGGTCGAATGGTGTATTTATCAGTGCTAATCTGGTCGTTAACTTTGTTGTTTGAGTGCGGGCCTAAACTTTGTTTATTTCGGTATTAATCAATATATTAGCCTGACCACAAATCACGTATAAACTGGAACCAATAAATAGCGAATGTGGATACTGGGAACGCGAGTTTAGTAAACAGAGTAGATATTAATTTAACATCAAATGGGTTCGCAAATAATAATTAACATGATTTGAAGTAAGCTAACTCCGTTCGGTGGAGGGGTGAGATATTATTGTTCTACTTTCTACTAATCCACTAGCACTAATCCAGTTTCATTCTAAAAACGAGGAGGCAACCCTCCTTATCTCTGATCTAATTTGGAGTTCTCTATGTGGTAATATTGTCTTTGACATCAAATGAATTAATTAATTCCTGTGTAGGAACAAACATCTAAGGCCACAATATATCTCTATAATGATAATTCGGCTTTTGAATTGTCGTTATCGCAGAAGAACAAAAGCTAACTAATACTCCGTTTGTAATAAATTTGTCGGATGTCTAGGTGCACTTATTTCTGTAGTTGATAGGATCGCAGGACTGGCTTTCTGCCAGCCACAGGACCTCGACCTCGGGATGCTTGGGGGCCACATAAATGTCTTATGCTATGGCCTCTCTAAACACGATTTAACCACTTTAGCGTGTTCCGAGGAAAAATCGTCGTTCGCATGTGCATCAGATCCACTGACAGATCAAGACTAATGGCCCAAATGAATGATAATTGTGTAATTCGAAATTCAACTGTCGGAAATCGAATTACTCGGTCTAAGACCTGGAAGTAGTCTACTTAATTATATTAATTGATCCAATTTGGAGTTAATTGTATTTAAAATTGGTTTCATAGCGAAATTTACTTACTTGGTAAAAACTTCTGAGAAATAAAGTAATTCAGTTACTAATTGAAACTCGGCACCGCCAAACTCGCGAAGAATTCACTTTCAGGCAAGTTACTGAAAAGGGTTGTGAGCCGTTTACCAATTATGTTATCAGACAATTTCTCGGAAGAGATAATTATAAAATGTTTTCGGCACGAGACTTCTACTGCTATAACGACAACTGTTCATCAACTTTGAATTCAGAATCTGCTGGTACCGCTGCTTGTCAAGATAATGAGGAAATTTGAATTTACATTTTTGTTTTATTACTCGCTTCCATAATATTCCGATATTTTTGTTTATTCCGTTATAATACCTCTTTTAACTTTATTACAAATAAATTCCTTTTTCACTTCCCGTAATACAAGATTTAAATTGAATTAAATCATTTCGTTTGTATATACACGTACACAAAAATGTTGATCTCACGTTCTGCCTTGATCTCTCGAAATAGGTTTAATTTAAATTACAACAAGCAAAAACAAGGTTCGGTTGCGACATGTTACGAAAAAAATCAATCATCACACCAGTGCAATTTGTCACCTCGGGGTAATAAACTTGGGACCCTCCGCTTTCTATGTAAATGTAAGCCTCTGTTTCTAATAGCTATTACATTTAGTTTAATTAACTAACAGTCATTACGTAATTGAGTTGCAGAAGGCAGGCAATTGGATTAAAGTCGTTTTTCGTACGAAAAAATTGCTTCAATCTAATTGAACCGTCCAATTTAATTATTTTTACCATTCTATGGACATCTAATTTTAACCTTTTGTTGCAGGTGAGCTATGACAACTCCCAAATTGGGTCGAATGTAACGCTGCAGAGTATGAAAATCATCGACTCTCCCAGCATGTATAAATCAATAAAAGTTTGGAAGCCGCTGTGAGAGGATTTGTTATTTTGTAAATTGAGTTCTTTTTGTTGAAACTTGGTGAATTGCATTTTATTGAGTTGAGTCTCAGCCAATCGTATGAATGATAACTTGTCTGGTCTTTCTGGACGTTTAAATGTAAAGTCAGTATGCGATGGTCTGCATTGCTCTATTTTTAACCAATACGTTGACTTGATGTAGTAATGGCCCGGCACCTCCACCAATTTTATTTTCGGAACGTTCCATTAAAAAGCGGTTCTATTCAGATGTTCAATTTTATACCGTTCACTCTGCAACCAATTTAACATAAATTTTTACTGCCATGTGCACCATTCTTTCGTTATGCGCCAGTATGCATATCGCAGTTTGGTCAATAATAATTTCGTAGTTTTTTGCTCGCATTGCGTATGCAGATGTTCGACTGCGATACAATTATAGATGCGCTTTACCTGCCCATGTTGGCGGCTTTTGCTGCAGACAATGCATTTGCAACTGATGCGTGTGATTAAATTGTTCCCGACGAGAGTAGACCTGTCTGCCTAATCCGTGACTGACAGCTGGGCTGGGGTTCCCTCGGCCGATTGGAGGTCTATAAGTCTGTGTTATCGAAGGGCCACTGACCTCAAACAGTCCAGACAGTCTTCTTTCTTGCTCTCTTGCTTATTTCTTCTGGGTAACGGGTAGCTGATTAATTAGTAATTTATCGCTGGCACATAATTTATGAGGGTCGAAGCGACTTTCGAAAGGTACAGTTTTGCTAATGGACTGTTAATTAATGGCGGTAATTAATGATTGTTGTGTCATAAACTGAATTTATTGGTCATAATGCAAATTACTTCAAGCTGTTGCAGTACCTAACCTACCGGCGATAGAATCGAGTTTTACTTCGGAAACCTTTTCGAAAGTGTAATCATAGAGCAGGAACGGCAATTGTTTCCTGCTGCTAAGTGCGAACTTGGCAGGATAAGAAGAGATATTGTAATTATCACGTGAGCACACAGATTTGTGTGAAATTAATTCTTGCTGCTTGTGAGTGTGTGAAGTTACTCGCTTGCACTAAATCAGAGTTTTTATTCTTAGAGCAGAAAAGGTTTTATGGTTGTTTTACAGATTCACAGAACTGACTGCTTTTTTATTGGTTTACATTGTGAACGTTGAAGACGGAATAAATAATTTCTTTAATCACCACCGGGTTTGCAGTGCAATGATGCACACGGAATTCTAATTTCAATGAAATTTTTAATGGTTATGAAGTGAGCAGATATGAATATTCTATTTTTAAAATGGCAGCCGCCTGTGTAAGGAGAAGATTTACTAATTTCATGTACTAGCAGACGTAATCATCAACTGTAATTTTGTGATTAACATTAATTAGTGATAAATTTTCTGAAAAACTATTCTCTCAACAACTTTTGTTATTAACCATTTTCTATGCTTGGGCAAAAAACCAAAACGGGATTATCGAGTTTGTCGCAGCTAGATTGGTCAATTTGTTCGTTTGGGGATATTTATTGACATTTTGTATGGTTGTTTGTACTGGTGTTACAAGTAAATATATTTCTCATATTATTCACTTATGTTACAAGGAATGACATTCGTTATCACTTAAAAATGTCGATAGTCCGAGTTGGATAACGTCTCAGAAAGTTTGTCTCTTTGGAAATGATTTTGTTATTCGTAGCTTATCGTTTTTTCACGTTAAGTTTGAGATGTTATCACAAGGAAATTATAGAAAAAGAGTTGTAAAACAGGGTGCACAAAGAGAAGGTAGTTTATAATTTAAACACAGGTTGAGTATCGAACTAACGATTAACGGGCGTTTTTTATTTTCGAAATTTCAAATGACAGTAGAAACCAAATAAGCGTACGCATAATACATGCGAAACTTAAATATGAAGTTAGTCCGTACACCATTTAAATACAAATAGTTGTTTTTAAACGAACATGAGCCATTTCGCCACGAAAAATTCGGAGTAATTTTAGTTTCCTGCCATTCGTTATCCAGTGCCGTCCCATTATTTTGTTTTAGAAAAGAAAACATTTCGCAACGGTGTAATGAAACACAGGTATAGCTTAGGTAATTTCAGGTAACTCACAGTTAACTTAGACAGGTCTGGTATTAACGCATGCATCTTAAATTATGCATAACATTCGGTCGCGTATTTAAATAAATGAGGAATACATGTTCACAACTGACTTAATGACTCTTAGGTCATATTATATTATTATTACTAAGCATAATTTTGCGGTTTTTGGTCAGTTTTTAAGGCTTTTGGAGGGATGAAATGACCAGTTATAAAGCACCAGTCGAAATAGAAGAAAAGTCATATAAAATTACCTAAATTAGCAGCCACTATGAAAGTTTTAAGGCGAATTATTAAGCAGATTTACCTTAAAAAATTTTTAGTGCTTTGTTGTTTCGAGTAAATATTCACTGTTTGGGACACGGAAAACTCTTTAAAAACGTTGAAATTCAAGGAGACGACTAAAGTGCGTTATCTATTTTCCATGTCTTCGAATTCCCATGACTATTGTCACTCTCACTAAAATTTCTTTTGTGTGAATTGTGTGTGCAGTGGATTTCAACTGATGATAGGATCAATTGATACAACAGCTGCATACTTTTTACAGTGAGTATAATTTAGATATCTCTGAGGGTATTTGTTTAATGTTTGAGAAGAATATAGACCTAGAGGGTGAGACAACAGTATCAATATTTGCTATAAATTACATATAAATTTTCCTAATAATAGTAATTATAAAAAAGACAACTTTAACTTTTAATATGGTTTTGTTGTAGTTTTGACAGATGACGTTTTTAATTTAATTTATTATCATCTATTAACTGTTAAAATTTGTGTGTCAAAGAAGGAAAAATCATCTTAGTGTTTCTTTTCATCCGCATTTTTTCAAAGCAGACGCGGATGTTCTACATTTTCATGATATTTATGACAGTTAAAATGAAAAAAGGACGAGGACGAAGCCGAAATTAATTATTAATTAATTCTTAATGAATAAATGCGCGGATGACTTGTTCTAGTTCTTTTTTTATTGCACAATATAACTTCGCTTGCAGATTTGAAGTTAACATTGCTGATGAACAAAGGGTAATTGCTTTGAAACTTACTTGAAACTCCCTTTTTACATGATGCTGTGGAGTAGCAAGATGAGTTTTATGAAACCACCGTAATTAGCAAAATCTAAATGTAGCTATAGAAAGGTTGTGTATGGTACTTTTAAAAAATCTTTGAAAATCGATTGTTTCCTCGGGTGCGAATTTAAAATTTGTTTGCTAATTCAGAACAAACACATCAGTAAATTATGGGTTATATCCCTATGTAAAAATGCGTTATGTCGTGTTTCTGTTTTTAATTGAAATTTCCGATATACATACGTACAGGTTGACACCGCGAAAATTAGTTTTCAGCTGGAGCTTTCACATCAATATGAAAGGGGTTCAGTTTTCATAATTTATTTTTGTTGATGTTTGTGCAGTTAGTCTGCATTGCAGCACATGATTTAGTTTATTACAAAAGGAGGATAGTTTCAGTGTAGAGATAGTGCAACGTTTGCAAATAACTGGAAAAATGAGAAGAGGTAGAACACCCTTACTGGCGGTGTGCACGATTGAATTTTCAGATTCTCTTCATATTGAATCCTGTTATCTCGTCAGTGGTTATATCTGATGGGTAAGTTGGGTAGATCGATGCTCGCCGCGTTCTGGTATAACGACTGACAATTATCTGCAGATTTCCCTGACATTTCTTGGTTCTTTATTCGAAGGGCAATAGTGGTGGCGGAGCAAAACCTTTCAGGGTATTCTAATTTGATTCCGTGCATTGTGCCGATTGGGAAATTGAGCGAATCCCGTGCTTTCGTCAGAATGTGAAGTGGCGGCCTAACGTCCTACACGTACGATCACATTCACCATTGTTGGTGACACGGTCCCCGCGAGTCAACCTTGATTGACGCTTCAAATTGATTGCCCGTTTCGATGCAGTTCGAATACGTAATCGTCGACAACGTCAATATTTCCACTGAGAATATTAGCATTTGATATCTATAATGATATTGTTCCGTGACGTGAAAAGCAAACCATGTTCCGTATTTGTTGCATGGAATTCGCTCCCCCGAGTGCCAGATAATGTGACTTATGTGTTGGACGTACGTTTCCGATGCCGATATATAGGTGGCGCGACGCTTTCTCCATTTATCTCCACTCTTTTATTCAGACACCAGCTCTGGTTACTGAAGAACTATGCGAGGTCGATCCCTCCGGGGGTGTTCCATGTCAATATGTAACGGAAACGTGAGCGTGAATCTTAATCATTTTTAATGTCGACATCGTTCGCTCCCTTTTTACATGAAATATCGAGCCGCCGCTAAAGTTTTGACATTATCAACGATGGCTATACTTTTAACACACCAATCACGCCCGAAATGGACGATTCACTCCCGCAACAAATCGTTTCCATTTTCTGCCGAACCCCGGCATGAATATGGAAAAATTGGTAACCGAAAAAGCAAACACCAATATTATTGCTGCGACAACACTCCGGCCTCCATCAAGAAATGCAAACATAGCGCACCGGCAAATTTGAAGTAATGCAATTGTGATAGACTTCTTGGTGTTTTCGTCGAGCTTGCTGACGCCTTTGAATATTCAAGACAGACGAACACAACTTTCGAGGTCGTTTAAAATTTATAGCGTTCATTAAGATTTCTAAATAATGACTGGAAATGTTTTTCTCTCAGCTGCCGATGATGCAGCCAAATTGACACGGTCACACACCTCAGCCTTTCTGACTTGCGATTTTGACTTAATGATTCTACCTTTAATTTGATAAACTGGTAGCCGCTGCGGATTCTCCACGAGACCTCTATGCTGTTGCTTTTACATCATTTATCTTAAAGCAGACCGTTGTAATTTTTATGCAATATCTCATCAGATTGAGAAATTCTTGGTGGTTAGTCATCTTTTTGCTTTTCCCGTGTTTAGTTTGAGATTTATATGGATGCTTTTAAAGCAACTTGCCCAGGTCAGCATCACTACATTGGCTCGAATGTAAATGTATATAAATCCAATCCATTCAGAGCTTGTATGGCCTCACTGAAAATGCTTCCAATTCTATACGTAGATTTATGTACACTTCGCCTGGATATTTATAGGGGTAGAATTAGATTCTATAGCTATACTTTAAAATCACGTCAATGCTAAATCTTGGGTTCGTTCCCAAAACAAACTTAAAAGTATTTCTGAATTTTATAATAGGTGGTTTCCATTTGTATGCGTTCGGTGTACCGAAAGACGCACTTCTTTTCGTTTTAAAATTATTTAGAAAATTATTGGAAATGGCGTGAGTCCCAAATTAGTGGAAATGTTCTTGTTTTGAATACGGAAAATCAATTAAACATTCAATATAAAAAATAAGTTGTAAACACTGAAACGAAACAAAGTGTATGGCATAGTTTGTAAAATATTGGTTTTTAGTTAAACGAGAAACCAGTTGTTTTTTGTACATAACCGCGACTAACCGAGGAACAACATAATGAAAGCATGATAAATATATAGAGAGTTGACCAGTGACCAGAGAATTGTCAAAGCAGCAAGCTTTTATACGTACAAATTTATCTCTCTTTGTAGAAATTGACGCTCTTCTAAAAAATGTTCCTGTTTTTGATGAATTAAAGTGCGAAAGCCAAACTGTGCTCGGATTTTTTGTAATAAAACTTGTGAAACAAAACAACAGCTATATTGCATCGGTCTCTCTGTAGAAATTAAGAAATAGTTGAAGTGAATTGCGATTTGGGAACTGAAGGATTTTTATTAAAAATGTAGCATAATATAAACAATTAAATAAAATCGTTCCAGAAAATAACGGTACCAGTAAGGTTTCCTAGATTTAAAATGAGCAATAAATCGAGATGTGCGAAAAATATTTTTAAGTTTCTGCTAATAAAATGTTTTTTGTTGAAATTGTAAGCTTATAGCTTCCGTTAGAGTGATATATGTGATCTGAAGTCGCAGTTTTATTTCCCCGCATTTCCATTTTTAAAGTTATGACTAGGATTACATGTCAAATTGTATACAAATGTGTTTTTAACTCGATTTTTAAAACTTTTAAATTTCAAATTATAAGTAGTGCATATAAAAAGACAGCAAGCAGTAAAGTTAAATAAAATAAAGTCAAATGAAAAAATTCTGATTATTGAATTTGTGTAACAAATAATATGACATGTTTGTAATATGTCATCCCGTTATAAATGTATTTAGGATAGCGACAAAAGCCGCTCATCCGGCATCTATAACGTCATCAATTTTTTGCTAATTATCGGAATTTATTCAATATTTATCAAAAGCATTGGAATTTTTGAGGGAGTCTTTATCTGCAATAATGTCCAGAATTCGAAATGCGATTTCAATCGAAATTATTTTTGAAAATTGTAATACATATCCACTGTTCACAGTTGTTATGACTTAAGATCATCAGATTGCAGGTGTATTTCCTCACGCTCGTATCGGTGGTTCAAGTCAAATTTTACAAACACATGTTTTAACTATTAAAGTGAATTAAGAAGTCCAAATTGAAATATTTGCGGTTGTTATTGTTTGAAATAGTGTTTCGATTATGCCAATAAATCGAAATGTAATTTTGATCATAAAATGATAAGTACATTTGGACACCCTTTTAAGAGGAAACATGTATCTGCACAGAACTAAACAAGGCTTGTTAAATAACAATTATGAACAGTGTTTAGAAGGGTATAAGGTGATTTGTGTGTATGGTAAAACTTCGTTTTCCCATACACACATTTACATAGAAAATAACATTTAGATATCCGATGAAACTAATTATTGAGTTAATGGAATTAAAAGAACATATTCCAATGGTTGATAGGAATGATTTAAGAATTACTACTTGAATTTGTTCACATAATGATGGTAACTGTAAGTAATTTATTTGCATGGTATACTATTATATGTCAAGAAATTGTGTAGGTGACGTTGAGGTTATTTCTACGTTTTTTATTACTGAACAACAGGAATTGAGTAGACTTTGGTTTAAGTTAGATGTATTATTTTAGATATTGTTATTAATAAAAAATACTGATCCAAAAACAATTAAATAACACACACAAAGGTACATTTTAGGCATTTCTTGGGTGAAGAATACTCTGAAATTTTTATTTGTATTGAAAAAATTACATGTCACTATATTTGACTAGCAAAAAAAAAAGTTAAGCCACGCACACTACTGGTGTAAATTGCATGTTGGGAAAACTCGTATTTTCTATTTTAAACATTTTTTATCCTTTTAAATTACAAATGCAACATAATTCATTCTGGATAATAAAATTAAACCATATTATGAAAACGTAAATCTGTAACAAAGTATGTTGTGGGAATAAAAAAATAACATTGTTTTCAACACATTTACACAGAAAATGTTTCTTAATTACAAAATTCCGTTTTTGCATTTTGCTAGCTTTTCACGTGCACTGCTGAATTAATATTAATTACCATATTGCCTAGTTATTAAAAGCGAATTAACACACTGAATTATACTTTCTGTGCCAATAGCCAATCTCCATCGCTTTTTCTTAATTATATATTAGAACGGTGTTCAGGTAGCTATTTTCAGTATTTCTTGTAATTTGGACAGCGAAATCCTCTCTGGAAAATCTGGCTATAGACAAGTATAACGTGACTTGTAAGTAAAACATTTATAAAATTGGGTAGCGTTTATTGGCCATCATTCAGATAGATGATTCTGTATTGCCAATCCATAGTTAATTATATATTTTTTTGTACTGTAATTCACTCCCACTGTTTAAGTAATCGTAAAAGTTTTTTTTTTTTTTTGGAAATTGAAATGTAAATGCGGTTTCCTAAATATAAGACAAAACTAACCCTTTTAATTTTATTGCTATTCTATAATAATGCACTTCTGTGACAATGATCAAAAAGTCCCCTCTAGAAGGAATAAATTAATTTTGTTTAAGGTAAACCTACAGGGAAAAGAAATGTGTTGAAAGGAAGGTTACGTTGAGTAGGGTAATACCCGAGAATTGGAAAAATGGAAAAAGTATTTATGAATTTGACAGATTTATATGAAAACATTCATAAACGAATCACTGACATCTTAAAATGTTCATTCTACATTTACAAGTTGAATATCACATTATATAGATATGTAATATTAATTATAAAAATAGTCACTGTATATATATATATATATA
>QDEB01088614.1:0-11943 GCA_004193795.1 Asbolus verrucosus | reverse complement strand
AATATTGAATATTTTTTATTGAGTAGTTTTAACAGCTGAACTTCAATAAGAAATATTCAATATTCAAATTTTAAATTTGTTTTTGATTAATAAATGACGATTGAAAGGTAAGACATACGTTTTTAGTGTCATGATCCACTTGATAGAAAGACTTTGGATCGCTCGGTATTTAATGTGATTTAGGCTGGCGGATTTGAGGTTAGGTTTTTGTATACTGACAATGCTGATATTAATAGAAACTACAAGCAGTTGGCTTAATATATCTGTGTTATTCTACTACTTTGAACTTTGAACTATTCAGTCCTCAATTTATAGATTTAAAATTTCAGTTAAAATTAAGAAAAATGTAACGAAACTTACTGGATTGTAANNTTCATAAAAAGATAAAAAATCAACCTAATAAACCTGAAGTTCTAGTTGGGATCTCATTATAAAAGCGAATGGTATGCGGTACATATCGATTCTTAAAAGTCAAGTTCGGGGCTGAAAGAACTTTCTCATTGTAAAACAGCCGCAAGATTTATTGAGCCAAGTCGGTTTTACACCCCAAGCTATTTTCATAAAAGCTCTTCGCAATGATCTGGTGCTTTTGCTGTCGAGCCTCGAATTCCTCCGTGCATATTTCACGAGGGCAGCGTGCAGAACACAAGAATATTTGATTCCCGTTGCAGGTGGACTACAGCACCGGTCCGATCGTGTGGGGCGAGCCGGGCACCAACGGCCAGCACGCCTTCTACCAGTTAATTCATCAAGGAACGAGGCTTATTCCGGCCGACTTCATAGCCCCCGCACAAACGCTGAACCCCATCAATAATGGAGTCCATCATAAAATATTACTGGCCAATTTCTTGGCCCAGACTGAGGCGCTTATGGCCGGGAAAAGCGCGGAGCAGGCCAGACAAGAACTGGAAAAGCAGGGCCTGCAAGGGGAGGCGCTCGAGAAGATCCTGCCGCATAAAATCTTCCAGGGAAATCGGCCCACCAACAGCATCGTAGTGAGGAAAATTACGCCCTTCACCTTAGGGGTTTTAATCGGTGGGTGTTATGTAAATTGCGCAGGGACGTAATAAAACCCGTTTTTCAGCCCTTTACGAACACAAAATCTTCACCCAGGGGATTATCTGGGATATCAACTCTTTCGATCAGTGGGGAGTGGAGCTGGGGAAGCAGCTAGCAAAAGCAATCGAGCCCGAATTACAAGACAATAAACCCGTATCTTCCCATGATTCGTCCACCAACGGGCTTATCAATTTCATTAAAGCCAACCAATAAGAAGCGCCATCTGTGTAATAGAGTCATAACTGTTAGGTGTTAGGGAAATTATATATCTTATCTATACAATTATTCATGATTTTATTAATAAATGTAAAAAACTCGAGAAGTTGGATGTTTTAACGCGTCTAGGGGCGAAGTCGCCGTGATTGATCAGCGCCATTATGGCGAACCTTATTTATGATCATGACCGAACATAGATCTGGCTTAGGTTTGGTTTTTTCGTGTTTTCCTTATTCACTCAATACAATGGAATTTTTTATTCAACAATGATGAACCAGCGGAATAGCAACTGATGGAAATTTTTATTTTATCTCTTTGATAGAAAAACTCAGATTTGTTGCCAACTCAACTATCGATATAAATAAATAAATCGTGGTTAACATAACCTAAAATTTTCCACGTTCACAACATTAAATAATTATTTTTCGATTACGCAATTGTTGCAGCAGTGGGAAATTATAAACTTGTGATTCTTTAAATGTACTTCAAGGTCGCATCGTTTTAATTTTTTTTGTAATAAGCACTCGGCTCTTATCAGGCTGTTTACTCTGCTCTTGTTTATTCTGTATCTATCTTGAGCAGGTGCTTAGTTTAAAAAATTATTGTGTCCATTGAGCTCCAGGTGTTGATGTTGCTGTGATAAGTACAAGGTCGAAGGTAGGAAGATCTTTAATTTTCGATAAATTTAACCAGTTTTGTACAATAATTTTGTTAAATCAATTTTATTTTAATATTTAATAACATTAACTTACAGAAAACTGTAATTAGGGGTTGCCAACCCTCATAAACATATAGGGTTGTTTGTGTTAACATATACAGGATGTTTTAGAAAGACATACTCATATCTTCAGCTTCTCTCTTTGCTTTTTATTTATGGGTTATTGTCAATTAATTTTGCGTTTTGTTTTTTTAACATAATCATAAGATCACAAGACAAAATTACGTAAATCGTTTATCGCTGATCCACAAATTATTGTTTAAGAATCTAGTTAGAAACTTGTCTAATAATAGAAAAGTTGACAATTTTGAATTTCAAATTTTGTTTGTACGAGTTTAGTTTTTTTAAATAAATTAAAATTTCGATTGTATTTTGACACAAACAAAAAATTCTCACAACTAGGTAAATATCGTAAAATGGGGCTGTTTCAAACAGGAGCGTCATTTGAATATTTTCGTTATCGAATCGGCTAACAGTGAAATCGCAACATTTCAGGTTGTAGCGATTTTTGTTTTTTTGGAAAAGTGATAAGAAATATAATTTTTTGACAATCGAATAGCTACAATTCATTCCGTATTTATTGTCGAAATGCTGCTCTTTTGTACCCTTATTATACTTTCTTTAAAATCCTAACCTTGAATTAATTTTTAATTCTTATTTCCACCAGTGGCGTAGTAGTTTATTTTTCTACGTTATTTTAGGGGTTGTATAAAAAATAGGAAATTATTGAAAGACGACGGGAAACACTCTTTACAAAAGTGAAAAGGTATCAGAGCAGCGTTACCTCTAATCCTATTACTAAGAGTTAAAAAAAATGGTGGTTGGGTAAAAATAGAAAAATAATCACTTTTTAAAATGGTGCTCATAAAGGAACTGTGTCAGCGTCAAATGATAAAAAATTGCCAAATATCTAGTACATTTTAGTAACGAATCCTGCAAATCGTTTCATAAAGTTAAACTATCAGGTGAATATTTCAAAATCTTAACCAAGTACCGCCCCGTTTTACGGTATTCGTATATTTCTTTCCTACGTTTTGGTTCCCTGCTTTCCAAATTCCATTCCGATTTCGGTTTGTTCTTCCCTTTAGATTCTCAGACGATGAATGAAACCGAAGAAACCACAGAAAAATTCAAATTTGCCATCGACAGAGGCGGCACCTTCACGGATGTGTTCGCAAAGTGTCCAGGCGGCAAAATACGAGTCCTCAAATTGCTATCGGAAGACCCCCAACACTACAAGGACGCCCCGACAGAAGGAATCCGGCGAATTTTGCAAGAGGTAAGTCCCTCCACAAACGAACAAATCAAGTGAGCAGTTGCACTGCAAGTCAAAAATCGTTTCTTGTCACGAAAGTGAAAAGATGCGCGTACGATGGAATACGTTCGGCATAAACCTCCTTCGCGAGTCCGACGTAAAGCGAAAGATCGAATTAACCCAAATCAAGCGCCAGATCGAGATCCTGTCGACTTTCATGCCCGATGAAATTCTGAACATGCCTTTGACGGAACTGGAAGAAGTGCACACTTACGTGGGCGTGCTCCTGTTCGCCGACGTGTCCGGCTTCACCCCGCTGTGCGAAAAGTACAACAAAACCGGTAAAGGCGGAATCTACCGGCTGACGGCCACTCTGAACGCCTACATAGGCGCTTTGGTCGAAGTGATCACCTTTTACGGCGGCGATATCCTGAAGTTTTCTGGCGATGCCTTTTTGGCCCTGTGGAAGGCGCCGCCGGAGTTGCGCCTCTTCGAAGTCATCCATCAAGTCATAGTGTGCGCCCTCTTCATCCAGAACACTTTGGGGTGCTTCGAAACGGAAGTCAACGTGCTGCTGAAAGTGAAACTGGCGATTGCTTGTGGAAATCTCACGTTTTGTGTGATCGGCAATCAGGAGTACCGCCAGTACATCATAGTGGGGTCGGCGATCGACGATGTCAAGGCTGCGGAGCGCGCCAGCACTTCTGGGGACGTGGTGGTGGCACCCAGCGCTTGGGGGCATTTAGCCGCAGATAATTACGAAGTCACGTTCGGGGAAAATGGAAATGTTAAGGTATCTCAAGAGGGAGCTCTCGGTTTAAATTAATCTAAGAGTTTTAGGTTTGGAATTGCGTCTATTTTCCCAACCAATACGCTTTGAAGGAACAATATGCTGCCAAGTATCCTATCGCGCATGTTCTTTGTGTTAAACACTTGGAACATAGGAAACTGCTGCATCAGAAAAAACGAATAGATGATGCTACCACTGACAGCAAAATCACGGAAAGTTTCATCGCTTCCCTCCCGCAGAGGCCAGCAGTTCAGGCTGCGTCTTCTAGATGGATTCCTCATGACCTCAACCCTTTTATAGTGAGACCTGTGCAGAGTCAAGTTGAAGAGAAACAACCCATCGAATATTTGACAGAAATGAGGCAAGTCACCATACAGTTCATCAACATTGTCTCCACCTCTTTCCAAGAGAACAAACTGGTTCCCATGGTCAACAAAGCGTACCAAACCATCTGCAAAATCGTGTCGAAAGTTCGAGGAGTTGTCAATAAAGTATCTCTCTTCGACAAGGATTGCATGTTTCTAGTACTCTTCGGTCTGAGAGGCATCGAGCACGAGTTAGAAAGTCAGAATGCACTCAAGTCGGGATTTGCCATAAGAAAGTCAATAAAGCGACTCACGACTGTCAAGAGCATCTCTATTGGCATCACGAACGGTTGGGTGTATTGCGGTGTTGTCGGCCATCCGTTTCGCAGAGAATACACCGTGATAGGTGGTTCCGTAAACAAAGCAGCTCGCATCATGTGCGCCTACGAAGACAAAGTTACCTGCGACCACGAAACTTACAAGAGTTGCAAGTTATCGTCCCTCTACTTTCAGTTGCAGTCCGCTTTGAAATTAAAGGGGATAGAAGATGCCGGCCACATCTTCGAATATAACGAAGATTTCGACAAGATGGCGGAAGAAGAGAAGGAGGAAATGCCGCTGATCGGGAGAGTTATGGAATTGCAAGTGGCGGATGTCATCTTGAAACACCCAGAACTGACCGGGTGGAACAGTGTGTGTTTTAAGGGAGAATCGAAGGTTGGCAAGAGCAAATTACTGCAGCAGATCCACGCCCGGGTTTCTTCATACACGAAATTCATCTGTTCGACGGTGCTAAATGATGCATTACAAAGAAGTTACTACACTGTCGCAGTTCTTTACCAACAACTGTACGACATAATGTCCGAAAAACATCCCAAAGTTATCGCGAACCTTCCGAGGGATCTGTGGAACTGGAATGAAATTCTCCAAGGGAAATCCAGCAGATCCAGCGGCTCATTCGACACGAATTTGAGCGTTAGGGACGCTATCCAGGCGAATTTCGCGAGTTTGTGCGGGGGCGATCGGAAACGTTCCGTCATTTTCTTCATCGACAACGTGCAGTTCATAGACAACAAAAGTTTAGAGCTTCTCGAGATGGTTCTTCAGAAAAAACTTGTCCGTTTGTTCTGCGCTGGCTGTTTCGAAGATCACTGCACTTGGAACACGATGTGGAAGCTTTCGTTGAGCAACCAAATCAAAGTGTTCACCGTCGCGCCTCTGCCGCCCACAGAAATAGCTGTTTTGGTGTGCAAATTCTTGAACGTGAAGGGCATCTCCAAGAAACTCGTCGTCTTGATGAACAAAACTTGCGAAGGCAGACCCGGGTGGGTCCAAGCTTGCGTGTTGAAAATGATCAACAACGGAGAATTAGAAGTTAAATACGCGTGCACCACCGAAAACGAGTACGCTTTCGCGGAAGACGTCGACGAAGGCGCCATAGTTCTTGTCGCTGGATTTTCGAAGAAATACATCGAACACAGCGAAGAAACATCGACCGCCATCACATTGGACTTGTTCGATTCGTTTTCGGCTTACCAGCAACTGATCATCAAAACGGCGGCTGTTTTAGGCGAGATCTTCACCAGGACTAGTCTGATAGTCCTCCTTAAATACCCGAACGAAAATATGTTCTCGGCTGCTATTAAGACGCTATTTGAAGAAGAAATCTTCGATTGTGCCTCTAGATATGTAAATTGCGGTGGTCTACAAGAGAAGAAAAATATTTGTTTGTGCTATATGGAAGAAGACGAGTTGGATAACGAATCGGATCTTCCAAATTACGCGTTCTGTAAAGTGTTGCATTTTAAAAGTCGCAACATCAGATTGTTGGCATATGACCTCTTACCGCTAAACCACAAGAAAGAGCTTCATTTAAGAATCACCAATTTGTTAGAGAATCAAAACAATTCTTGTCCCAGTTGCTTGCGTGACAATTCGGCTTCTATCATAACTATCCGTCGATTTAAGGATTTGATCAAATACTGCTCCGATCAGAAATATGTTTGGACGGAAACAATCGGCGAAGCAGACCATCCGATTGAAGTTTATAAAGACATACTTCGTGATCTGGTGCATAACTCACATTCAGATGGTGGGAGCAAGACCCATCGGAGATTGTCCGACATTCCCAGAAGAAAAATGTGGGATCCTACCACATGTTTCTGCTTAGAAATCTTGATGAAAGTCTACAAAGATCTGATCCACCACAGCCACTGCGCCGAGCATTTGGGCAAGAAGATATTCTTCATGTTGGAGTACGGCCTGATCCTTTCCATGATGCAGGAATTCGAAGATGCAATTCCGATACTGCACGAGGCGAGTGAGTTATGCATGGTCCAAACGAACAAAGCGTACGTGTTCACCGGTAACTTCAAGAAGATGATGATGGGGAAGATCCACTGCCTCCTGGGGACCATTTACTTTAAAATGGGCAACATATCAGCAGCGAAGAACCACGCAATCCTCAGCCTACGCCAGTATGATGTCCCTTTGATTTCGTTCAAATACAACATTCCGAATATGTTGACAAATCAAACCTGCTTCGCAAAATTCAAGCAAGTTTTCAACCCTTTCACCAAACAGGATAATCCGTTAATCAAACTCGATTTTGGGGTATGCATGGCGTTGATTAGCAACATATATTCGTATGAAGGCTGTTGGAAATTGGCCAAATACGCAGCCATTAGAAGTGTTACTTGCATGAAGCGCACCAATCCCAACGTAGACGTCTTGTGCGACATTTACACAAACGCCGTTTACTTGCACAGCTTCTGCGGTGACATGCACATCTGCGAGAAGCTTGAAAGATGTTTCAATAGAAACGTGTTGAAGTATTACTCCAACAACATCACCGAAGAGGTCTATCCCATTTCCAGAGTGCTCACCGTTCTATTTCTGGTGAAACTTTTGAACGGTCATCTTTCTGAGGCGATCCAGTTGGGCTACAGAGCTCTCTATTTGCAAATGAACGTGCAAGCACACTTTTTGCTCATGGAAAGCGTGCCACTCTTGGCCGGTTTCTTGATGGTGCTGAAGAGGATCGACGAAGCGGTCTACATGGGTCGGATTTTGTTTAACATCGGCAAAAAATACAACGCTCAGGGCTACTTGGCCTATTATTCGCTTTGCATAGTCATGATCTTGGAGACGAATTTCTATCTGGAACCTATCGAGAAAATCGAACATTTCGCAGCTCAGTATCTGGATACCAAAAAACGACACACTCATCATGGGAACATGCTGGCGATAAATTTATATGCTTACCACTTGAGGAAAACACCCTTTGAAGGGCAATATTGGAAGAAACTGTACAAAGCTGACGAAAGCGACCACTTAAGTATCAGTGCGATTTTGAATTTGGTAAGATACACTGAATGTCTTTTACTAGAGCACGTTCGATGTTTGCAATTGAAGAAACCAGTTCTCCAAATAGAAATCGACGAGATTAAATATTATTTAAAGAAACTCAAACAATACTCTAATAAGTGGCTTCTGCTAAAGCCGAGATGTCTACATTTGCACGCTTATTTCTACAGGATTAACCAGAAAGCTTTTCGGGCTAAGAAATATTTAAAGGCGGCGCACAAGCTGTCCATTAAGTATGGTTTCCTTTTGGAGGAATGTTGGACGATACTGCACTCGAGCGCCTGGTTCGGAGGGTACACTTTGGAGGGCCATCCGATTCAACCGTTGAACTGGAAATTAGCGAAGACTTATACTCCTTTAGAGTGGTCTCAGATTTTATTCCCTTTGCCCTATTATTAAGTTTTTATTGTTGTACAATGTTTAAATAAACTCTTATGTTCGAATGTCTCCGTTCATTCCAGGAAACTGGTGACGCTGTAGATAGTGAGGGTAACGTTGACAATTCTTTAATCGAATGGATACGAATGGGGACCACCGTTGCCACTAACGCCCTCTTGGAGCGTAAAGGTGAAAAAATTGCATTTGTAACCAATAAGGGTTTGAAAGATATTCTTCTAATCGGAAATCAAGCAAGACCGAAAATTTTCGAACTTGTGAGTTAGCATTCGATTGAGTTTACTCTGTCTCAACGGTCACTTCTAGAATATCAAAAGACCGGAAGTTCTCTATTCTGCAACGGTAGAAATAGATTGTCGAGTGGTACCACTATTAAAAGGGAAATGCGAATTAGACGACGACATTCTGAAGGACTGGCGCGTCATCGAAGGCCATACGGGTGAAAGGTTTTACATCACTAAAGAACTGGACAAAGATGAGGTCCACGATAAACTCCAAGCCATCAAAGATATGGGAATTAACAGTATTTCTGTAGCGCTAGCTCACAGCTACACTTATCACGAGCACGAGCTAGAAATTGGTAGGATAGCGCAGGAATTAGGTACTCTATCAAATTTTCCATTTCTCTTTTAATCAGATGATTGTAGGTTTCCAACACGTGTCTTTGTCTCACCAAATTATTCCAATGGTACGCATAGTACCGCGAGGGTTCACTTCTTCAGCAGATGCTTATTTAACCCCCCACGTCAAACGATACGTGGAAGGCTTCTCCAATGGGTTTAAAAATAATTTAGAGGGCACGAGAGTACTATTTATGCAAAGCGATGGTGGCCTCACCCCCATGGCCAACTTTAATGGCGCTCGCGCTATTCTGTCGGGACCTGCTGGAGGTGTTGTAGGTTACGCTGTGACCACCTGGCGAAAAGAAACGAACCTACCAGTGATAGGTTTCGATATGGGCGGCACTTCTACCGACGTTTCGCGTTTCGCTGGCAATTTCGAACATGTTTTTGAAAGTACCACAGCAGGTGTCACCATTCAATCGCCACAGTTAGATGTTAACACAGTCGCCGCTGGAGGAGGTTCCATGCTCTTCTTCAGGTACGCTTCACTGTCGAGTTGATTTGCTCTATTTCTCTCTCTTCACAGATCGGGGCTATTTGTGGTGGGGCCTGAATCTGCAGGCGCCCATCCAGGTCCGGTTTGCTACAAAAAAGGGGGTCCGTTAACAGTAACCGACGCTAATCTAGCGCTGGGACGCCTCCTTCCTGAATACTTCCCCAAAATTTTCGGTCCCAACGAAGATGCAGCTTTGGACAAAGATTCCACTGTTGAACAGTTCCAAACTTTGGCGAGGGAGATTAACGATTTTTTGAACGCGGAAGAACCGATGAGTTTAGAGGAGGTCGCGATGGGGTTCATTCGAGTGGCTAACGAGAGCATGTGTCGTCCGATTAGGGCTTTGACCCAAGCCAAAGGCTACGACACAGCGAGACATGCCTTGGCTTGTTTCGGAGGCGCCGGAGGCCAACATGCTTGCGCTATCGCGCGGTCTCTTGGAATGACCACGGTCTTCGTCCACAAGTACGCCGGGATTTTGTCGGCCTATGGAATGGCCTTAGCCGATGTGGTGTTCGAAGCTCAAGAACCAAGCGCTAAAACCTACATCAAGAACAATTTCGAGTATTTCGACGAGCGCTTGGATGCTTTGGAGGAGCAGTGCAGAAATGAGCTGAAGAAGCAAGGTTTTAGCGACAGCAGCATCGTGCTGAAGCCCTACCTCCACATGAGGTATGATGGTACCGACTGCGGGCTCATGTGCAGTCCGGAACCGTCAGATGTGGGTACCAAGCGAGGAGATTTTCTTTTGTCGTTCATTGAACGGTACCAGTCGGAGTTTGGTTTTGTTATACACAAGAGAAACGTTATCGTTGACGATATTAGAGTAAGAGGTGTTGGTAGGAGCGACCTTATTGAAGAAATCGAAATACCAACCGCAAAAGACGACCCGAAAAGCGAGCAAACCACTCGAGTGTATTTCGAGAACGGTCTGGAAGACACCAACGTCTATCTCCTGAAAAATCTGAGTGCGGGTCACGTAATTAACGGGCCAGCTATCATAATGGACGATTTGAGCACGATTTTGATCGAGCCCGACTGCAAGGGGGTGATCACTCGATTCGGGGATGTGAAAATCACCATAGGGACAGGGACGGTTAAGGAAATAGGGACGGAGTTGGATTCGATTCAGCTGAGCATTTTCAGCCACCGTTTCATGAGCATCGCCGAGCAGATGGGGAGGATTTTGCAGCGAACTTCCATATCGACGAACATCAAGGAGCGTCTGGACTTTTCTTGCGCTCTTTTCGGGCCTGATGGCGGTTTGGTGTCCAACGCGCCTCATATTCCCGTCCATCTGGGGGCCATGCAGGAAGCTGTCCAGTACCAGATGAAGACCAGAGTGCAGTTCAACGAGGGCGAGGTGATTTTGTCGAACCATCCCGCCGCCGGGGGCTCGCATCTGCCGGATTTGACCGTGATCACTCCGGTTTTCCACGGGTAAGTTTCTGTCATGAGTAAAACTCTTTCAATTATTATGACATTCTCTTATCTGTTTTATTATGTCACTATAGTAACTTCTAACATTCACAGAAACGAGAAGGTAATTCTGACCCAACCTCTTCCAAATTTAACCAATTTTTGAGAAAGGTATTTATGAAGTGATAGACAATTATTTAAAAATTGGTTGAATTTGAAAACGGTCAGGTCAGGTCTCCATATTTAATAGTTGTACAATATTTGTAACAGTTTCCGGGTATGTTATTGTCAGCTTGATGAATGTGATTCAGGGGCGGTTCGCAGCCGATCTTCTTCGTGGCTAGCCGCGGGCACCACGCCGACATCGGCGGCATCACCCCCGGGTCGATGCCGCCGCACTCGACGAGCCTGAGCCAGGAGGGCGCCGCCTTCAAGTCGTTCCTGCTGGTGGAGAACGGCCGCTTCCTGGAGGACGAGGTGATCGCGGCGTTCACGAAGGCGGGGGGCCGCAACCTGAGCGACAACATCTCGGACCTGCGGGCCCAAGTGGCGGCCAACAAGAAGGGCATCGCCCTGGTGGGCGAGCTGATCGATCAGTACGGGCTGGGGGTGGTGCAGGCCTACATGGACCACATCCAGAAGAACGCCGAGGTCGCCGTCAGGGACATGCTGAAGCAGGTGGCGGCGGGCGCGCTCGAGCGGACGGGGGCGGCGGAGCTGGCGGCCGAGGAGCACATGGACGACGGGACGCCGATCGTGCTCAGAGTGAAGCTAGATAAGGAGAAGGGATCGGCGTTTTGCGATTTTACGTGAGTAATAATAACGACTGTTACAAGTTGGTGATGCGATCTTTGAATAGGGGTACCGGACCGGAAGTTTGGGGTAACTGCAATGCGCCTAAGGCTATCACGCTCTCGGCCCTTATTTACTGCTTGCGCTGCATGGTTGGACACGACGTTCCGCTTAATCAGGTATGCATAATAAGCTATTTCCACGAGAGGGCGCTGCGAGCGGGAATTACTTTTTTGTTCATTGCTTAAGGATTCCGACGTCACGAATTTATGGGTGCTCTAAATAAACAATTTATTTTTAAAAGTATTAGCTCTGCTCGGAGCAGACAGAGCAAGAGAAAGAGGACGTAAGGACGGTTTCTTGTGGTACCGACATAAACTGCAAGCCGATTTGAGGTTGTTGCGTTTTCTTTGATTCTGTGTAACCGGAAGCCGAGTCGGTGTGCAAGTGGACATATCCTCAATATTTTATCTCGGCCAGCCCCACCCTTTTCGTGTTGTCAGATTTC
>QDEB01088577.1:0-17891 GCA_004193795.1 Asbolus verrucosus | reverse complement strand
CTCGATGCGCGTCGAATTAATGGCATTGGCCATCATGAATCACCTTTTGGTTGCTCGCCTACACTTGCTTGAAAAAATAGTGCACGTGATGATGGGACTTATCGGCGTGGTTCAATCGCGTGTCTCGACGGTTTCTGTTCGAATTTTTATTCACTCGCTAATTCTGGGACCATAAGCTATTAAGAGTTCGTGAGTGACGTGGACAAAAATCGACACGGAGAGCGGGTTTACTATACTTTATTTAACGTTTGGATACATTATGAAATACGTCTGTCTGGCGCCACGGTTGGAAGAGAAGAGAGCGAGTACGGCTTTGTTTGACATTATGGTGGTGATGGTAGAGTGCGGCGTCAAAAAATTAAAGTTTCCTTAAAAAACAAAGAAGAAATAGATAACATTTGGAAAAGTTTAATTATGTGTAAATTTTCTTTAAAAATGCAAGGAAATAACATGAAGTACTTTACTTCCCGGCGGGAGGTAAAGAAACTTTATCTTCCGTCGGCAAATATTGTGTTCCTTTGTTTCGTAAAATAAGGATCAAAATTACATTTTCTAGTTAATGAGTAGAAAAAATAATTTAAATGTATAATCGTTAAGAAGTGATATTTACAATTTTTAGTAATACTGCAAATCATTCGATACTTGTTTAATGAATAAATAGTTTTAAACAATTGTAATTGATTATGAATTCATAATTAGTTTCAAGTCTTTAATGTATCAGTAATTATTAAATTATTAATTATCTGTATTTGGTTTATGTTTACGCGATAATTTTTTGATATTCATTGGAATCTTAATATAATGGTTATGCAACGAAATATATGTCAAATTAATATTTTGTACGGTTATGCAACTAAATATGTGTTAGTGTGATATCACTCTTTTAATTCAAAACTAATCAAATGACCTTGACGGCTATTTCACGATTCCATATGATTGGTGATTACTTTCGAAAGTTTGTTTTTTCCTGTACCATTATTGCTACAGTATTTTATTATGCTAAAAAATACAGCTTTATTTACGAGTGAAGCCTGGCAAAATCCAAATGCAACCCATAATACACCTGCAAAGTTAACGTTGATATTTATTTCTTGGTTTAAAAAACACGAAACAGTTAATATTTGAAGATGGGATCAGCAATGACTGTATATACGCGAAGCGGTAGAAGCTTTTTTTTTCTTACACTCGCCCTAAANNTTGTGGGTTGCATTTGCATTTTGTCAGGCTCATTATCACTTGTGAATAACGCTGTATACTTTCCAACTTACGCATTTTGACTCCAAACCTTGTGATAATTGCAGGAATCTGTAATTCGGAAATTAACATTTGATCAAATTTTTTTCCAGTCTTTTTCCATTCTTTTTAATTTTTCCACATAAATTCTTTCTGTCACATCATTTTGCAATACAAATACTGGTTAAGAATTTTATTTATTAAATTTTATATAGGTAGTTTTAAGTTCGTATCCTTTGTTCCTATATCCACAATTAACTATATCTATCTACAAATTACAATTGAAATTATAATTCCAAATACACAATATAGATGGAGCTACACCTTGCTGGTAAAAAAAATAATAATCAATGTTTTGCAAATCCGTCAAACAGATAAAAATGATAACAAATTTATAAACAGTAATATAAATATTGTGAATTCAAATTCCAGTTGATAAACACATCAGTCAAAAGCTATAATTATTAAATTTTAAATAGAGCAGCAACAGCATTTATTTAAATTAGTGGTGTATCATCCTGGTAAGTACTGGTAAACAACATGATTTTTATTACTAGGTGTTAATTATTGCAAGTGATTTTATCAAATTTTAACTGTGCATTAACAAAAGTTTTAAAACAGTAATTTCCTTTCCTAGGTTGCTAGCAAAAAATGAACAAATTACTACATGTTACTGTGCTTACAGTACTTTGTACAGCAGTCTCAGTAGTTTTGACAGTTAATCCTTTGACCAAAGAATTTATTCAGTCAATAAACGAGGCACAATCCACCTGGAAAGCAGGGCGAAATTTCGATGAAAATGTTCCCATGTCATACATAAAACGTTTGATGGGTGTCCATCCCCACAGTAAATATCATATGCCCTCGGTTAAAATTCACAACTTGGATGCAGTGAAAATTCCTGAAAGTTTTGATGCACGTCAGCAGTGGCCTCATTGTCCAACAATACAAGAGATCAGAGATCAAGGATCATGCGGTTCATGCTGGGTAACATTGATAACAGTAATTGCTTGGAATAATCCGATAATAATTGCAGGCTTTTGGAGCAGTTGAATCTATGTCAGACAGAGTATGCATCCATTCCAGTGGGGAAGTTAATTTCAGATTTTCAGCTGATGATTTGGTTTCATGTTGTTACACCTGTGGTGCAGGTTGTAATGGAGGTTTCCCAGGGGCAGCATGGCATTACTGGGTAAAGAAAGGAATTGTCTCAGGCGGAAGTTACGGTTCAAACCAGGTGGCTCTTCTCATACTAAATGTTGATCTTTATAAAATTAACTTCTATCATTAGGGTTGTAGGCCTTATGAAATTGCCCCTTGCGAACATCACGTCAATGGAACACGGCCCCCGTGCACTGGAGACGACAAAACACCCAACTGTAAACAAGTTTGCGAGAAAGGATATAATGTCCCTTACAACAAAGACAGACATTTTGGCAAACAAGCATACTCTGTGTCAAACAATGTGCAACAAATCCAGAAGGAAATTATGACAAATGGACCTGTTGAAGGCGCTTTCACAGTATATGCAGATTTACTAACTTACAAAAGCGGTAAAGTCTTGTTATGTATGTTGATAATGGATTTTTATTAATAAATTGATTCAACAGGTGTTTATCAGCATGTGAAAGGTCAAATGTTGGGTGCACATGCAATCAGGATTTTGGGATGGGGTGTAGAAAATAATACTCCTTATTGGCTTATTGCAAATTCTTGGAATTCTGATTGGGGAGATCATGGACTTTTCAAAATACTTCGCGGACAAGATCACTGTGGTATTGAGAGTGAAATTGTAGCAGGTTTACCTGCTTAATTTTATTCTCACAGTTTGGTTGTTCCTAAGTTGTAACCATTAGTAAACAAAGAATGTGATTTCATTTTTAAGCACCAAATTTTTGTCTTTAGAAGAATAAAATTAAAAACGAAATTTGTAGTTTTCTATTTTATTAATCATGTGATCATAAACATTTCGAATGAGTTATAAGACAATGATTTGATAGGTGGATGAAAAAATGACAGTAACGTAAATATAACCTTACTTTTTTACTTTTATCTTGCTTAAGCAGAATGGAAGCGTTCATAAAATTAATTGAAAAAGCGAAGCAAGTACGTGTAAGAAAATTTTTTATTAAGAAAAACGTACATTTGGATTTATTTCAGGGCAATTTTGATTCATACAAAAATATACATATTGTACTTGGAAATGAGTCTTGCGATTTAGATTCTACAGTATCAGCATTGGCGCTTTCTTATTTAATACATTCAAAAAATTCTGGAAAGGATCCAGATTGTCTAGTGATTCCTATCATGAATGTTTATGCCAAGTATTTTCCACTTCGTACGGAAAGTTGTTACATATTGAAAAAATGCGGTATTGATCCAAACATGCTTGTTTTTAAGTAAATCACTTAAAGAACAAATTTAAATACAGATTTGACCTTTTGTCCATTTTTAGAGATCAAGTGGAATACACAAATATTTTGAACAGAAATGTTGAAACTACAATCGTTGACCACCATGTGTTATCTCAACATGATAAAATACTTGAGAAAACAGTTGTGCAAATATTTGACCATAGGCCAATAAATTCTGTAGAAATTTGTAAAAATCCAATTTTGAAAAAGACAATTAAAATAGTTGGTTCTTGCTCCACATTAATAACTAATGAAATTATATCTTCAAAGCTACCACTCTTATGCAGAGAGTTAAGTTACCTTTTGTATGGTACAAATGTTATAAAAAAATCATTACTCACCTTAATTATTGCATTTTTCAGCAACCATCATTTATGATACCATAGGACTGGATAAAGACTGTGGTAAAACCTTTGATGAAGATATAGCAGCAGCTGAACATTTAGAAAAAATTTTGAAACCTACTCAGAGTAGAAAAGAATTGTTTGAGGAACTATGGAAAATACACAATGACACATCTAACTTGAGCACAAAAGAATTACTTTACAGAGATTTAAAAGTAGTACAAGGTGTTCCTATCCCAGGTCTGCCTTTACTAGTAGAAGACTACTTAAAACGTTCAGATGCAGAAGTAGCAATAAAATCTTTTGCAGAAGAATATGATTGCAAAAATGTGGTATTAATAGGGATTGATGCTAGCAAAGAAGTTAAGAGAGATGTCGCCATATATTTCACAAACGCAGGCTTCAAGGATGCTTTAATTACAACATTAAAAGGCAGCAAAGATGTTGCTGGTTCTGATTTATTGTTAACAGAAATTCCCACAAAACATGAAAATGTAGTATGCTTTAGACAGGGTAATATTAAATTGACCCGCAAATTCATTTTACCTTTAGTTAATGAAGCGGCACGGCGATTTTTCACAGACAGATAAGTTTCAGTTTGTTTTAAATATTTAATAAAGGAAATTATAAATAACGTTCTAAAAAACTACAAAATACCCCTGTTGATATAACTGAACAAAGTCTATAATGTATGGTGATAAGGAGCAGGGGTTGGCACACTCATTAAGGGGGAGTTGATATCAATATCCATTTCAAGAGGTACAGAGGTTTCTTCTTGCGAATTAATTTTTGTTTGAAGCATTTCATACAAATTATGCACCTTTTCGCCATGTTGGTGAGTCGGCTGGAGCGCTTTCATCAGTGTATGAAGACGACTAGTCGGCAATCGGGAATGAACGTACCAAAGCAATTTTAATAAATGTCTTGTTACATTATCCCTTGATAACCCGGCGAAAAAGAATTCGTCGAACAGCGCAGTACAAAAGTCTTCAGCTTGGAATTCTTCTGGATTGTGAATGAGAAAAGAAACCTACAAAAATATATTCGTCCATTTGATTACTTAATTTTTAAAAATACTCACAAGAGAGTGTAAAAATGGATCTTCGAAAGCTCTGTCGTCTTTGCAGTTGGCCAAAACTGTCAAAATTCGAAGCAATCCTACCCTGTCTTTGAGTCTGGCCACATTTAAAGTGTAATACATGGCTAAAATGCTAGCGACGGAGCTGTCTTGAATATACGCTTCCACAGCATCTGGAAGAGGACCTGAATGTTCGATAACGGTAATGGCAGCTTCTCTCTCATCCGGAGGTAATTTGCTCGAGAGCTGCCTCACTTGATCATCCACCATCAGTGACATTAATGCGGGTAAAAATTTCGTAACAACTTGACTGTCTAATTTTGGTTCCTTAAAGTCTTGAGAATCGATCATAACCCAGGCACTTAGCCCCAAAGCCAACATTCGTAAGAGTAAGATCAGAATTGTATTATCCTGAAAAATTATTATCAACACGGAGACACACAAATAATGATTGTTATTACCCTAGGCATCCCCTCTACGTATATAAGATGATGTAAAATTTTTATGGCTGACGTAGCCAGAAAATTTATGGCATAAGGATCACATAAAGTCATTGATAAATCACCTAGCACTTGTTCTTGGCCCCTTTTAACGTTATCCAAAAAGCCTTGCAGCTCCCTCGAGCGTTTAATATCCACATTTTTTTCTCTGATGCAGGCATCAAGGCACCAAGTAAATTTATGACAAGGATCAATTGAAATTATATCTTGTACTTCCAAGTCATGTAAAGCCATCAATAATTCAGCTCTCAAAGTGCAATAGTGGACATTACGAGTACGCAGAAAAAGAGTTCGCAAAAACTGGAGCACCATGTCGTACAGTTTCACGCTATTTCCGATCATGTGGGCTAGTTTTTGCACCACTTCTCCTTGTCTTCGCACTTTAGGGGAAGGTCCGAAGAACTGAGTGCTGAGATTGGTGTGGTCGAACAAAACGTTTTCCTTTTCGCTGATGTATTGGCTTAATAGAGGCGAAACTTCGTCACCAAAGAGGGACTGGTTGTCCTTCCATATCTGCCGCTTGACTTCAGTGTCTGTGTCGTTATACAATTCGCGGTCTCTAACTAACACTTTTAAATAATTATCGTCAATTTGGGGCGTGTTTTTTAAAATCGCCATTACAATTGGTCTTAAGGCCTTTACTTTCACAACGGGAAAACTTTTTGTTAGCAAATCTTTCAGTTTTCTATCCCGTTCTTTCCCTTCTTGTTTACCGATTTCGTTGATGTGTGCGATTAATTTTTCTCTCAATTCCTGTAGCAACATTGCAAATGTTTAAATTTAATGACAATAAGAATGAAGCGTGTTATGGACGCTTTAAAACAGACACATTTGCGAGAAGATTACATAAAAGATTTCGATATTTCACGAAAGTTTTAGTGTCGTCAGCTTGGTGATATTATATGTTTGTATCTAACAGATACCACTGTTTCATATTAGATGCTTTTTTTTTGAAAACTGAAATATCGGAGAAAAGCAATAAAAACATAGTTTTATGTTTTTAATTTTTTAGGGATGAACACTATATACTTTTTTAAATAAAAAAAAATAAAGTGTCTACACTTTTTATAAATTAATTTTCCAAATATTACGAACATCTTATTTTCTAGTTTTTTTTCCGTAAAAAATGCTGAGATTCATTGTGCAATCATAAAATGTTTACATTTCCGGAACTCTACATTTTAAACTAAATCCTTTGAAAAGAAACTAATTAAATCATTTGAAATTTTGAATAATTTAGTACTTCAGATAACTATTTTACATTGTCTTGCACAAAATAATATTTAAAATATGCTTCAAACAAAAAGTTAGGTTTCCGAACCAATAACTTCCATAAACATCACGCATTTTTGATAACTTAATTAAAGTAGTGCATAAAATAATGGGTTTAACATACTACACATATGATCTTTAGCAATAATTTTCCCACATCTCTTCTTTTTGTGATATTTCATTTTTTTGAACAGAACTGAGAATATTAAAATATAGGCAATGCTCCATGAGAATCCATTACTGCAACTTGAAACTAATAAATCCCTTAATATTCTTTTTAGCAAATCAAACAGTATATTTGATATGTATAAATGTATAAATGAAAATAAATTTAGAGCATGTACTAAAGTGCTGTCTACTGAAAACAGCATTTCGAAATTTTTAACAATAAATCTTATTTTTACAGCTGTAAATCGATAGATTAGATATAATGAATAAATTCAAGAGATAACTTTACTAAATGCCCATATTTCGAGGAAACGCATTTAAATATTTAAGATCTATAGTCCTCTGGAGCTTCTGCTTTAACGAATTTAATCAATTTTTTAAATAATTAAACTAGACTCAACAGGTGTTTAAGATGAAGGAATTTGCCACACCCCAATCGTAGCGCTCGTTAATAAACGAGTAATAATGTTACTTTCGGTTTTATCGAAAAATTGTCACAAATGTCTTTCATTACGAACAAATATAATAAATAGTCGGATTTTTGTACTCATTTTCAGTAGTCATTATAATTCTTTTTAAAGTTTTATGTAATTTCATTCAATTATTTTTTTACTTTCATATAAACATCAAAATAAGTCGAAACACACATGTATAACATAATTTACAATGTTATACTTGCATTTCGATTTATGTCGGAGTTCTAAATGGCCTTCTAATCCTTTTAATCACGCGATTAACAATAAACAAAACAGGGCAAACGTAACTTGTATCACCAAAACAAACATCCTTGGAGACCGATTTGTATCGTTGGACTCAAGTTCAAATGTAAAAAAAAAAAAACTAATTCTAAACAAGTAACAAATCATTTGAAAACAAACGTTGACTATTTCATAAAAAAGAGTGCAATGTCAAAATGGATTTTGTTTTGATATATTGCTTAACATAAGGTATAGTAGAAGTTAAATTCAAGAAAAGTGTACAACTGACTCGTATTAATATGAATTACGTCGTAGCTTTTGAATAGCAACAACGATACTGTCTCTGTATTTTACTTGTATAAGCTCTAGTGAAATACTCGGTATGCTAATTTAACCGAACCTTGGTTTTGTTTTTATACAAGGTTTGTCGCCGAATTAATAACACTCTGATAATTTTGGAATTTTCAATTTAAATTGAAAATTCTCAAAATCTCAGTGGTTAGCATTAAGTACAACAAGATCAAAATGGGGCCATATTTTTAATTATTTGATAGAGCATCTTTTCCTTTACAGATATATCTGTTTAAGACTTTTTTGTGTGATTATGCTTCACGCTAGTTTGTTTTTGGATTTTTGCAAAAAGTTACAAAAAGAAACCAAAGTTGCTTCTGTATGGCTTTTGTGGGTACAGCAACTTAACAACAATATTTATTAATAGAGAACGGAATTTTAAGTGAAAGTAAGAGTGATGAAAAACAATAAGAAAAAAAAAGTGAGTTTTAATTATTTTTTCTTTTTGATGATGACGTGAACCTTCCCGAAAAATTCCTAAATAGATTTATTAAAATAAGGCTCATTTCATAACATGATTTAACGGCGTGATTCAAGCTATGTTGTCGGTATAAGTTACATTAATTTGCAACCAATATTACATCACAAAATGCGTTTATAACTTTGAAAAAAGGTTTCCGAATTATTATGTTTTTATTTATTGTGCTACAAATATGTTCTTTGTAGGTTTTTTTTAAAATTTCATTCAGTGATGAAATCAAATTCATAAAAAAATAATGTGTTATAAAATGCTCTACTTGATAATTAAATAATTAATTAATATCAATAATTCATAATTCTTCACATAATTTTCAATTTCCTCCCAACTTCTGGCTTACATTATACAAAATTTATATACTGACACCCACCTATTTAAAGCAAAAAATCTATATTAAATGAATTACAAAAAAAATTCATGCTCTGACGTCATGAAACATTAACATACTATTGACAAAAAAATGTTGAAATATCCTAACAGCGACATATTTGGATTTGTATCCTTCGACATATTTATATGACAGCTTTGACTTGCATACACCAATGATCAGCATATCATTGTAATAATGTTATCCCATCAACTATAATTAGTGGAGCTAACATTTCAAATCTTTTGTTAAAATATGCAACTGTATAAGCAACATACCTTTTTTTAATTCAAAACAGACAACATCAAATTTCTTATAGAAAATATAAACATACAACACTGAAACATGTAATTTGAATATGAAGATATTACCAAGCATGAACAGAGTGCTTGAGTGTTTATTATAACAAATCATAAATAACACAAACCGCCCGTTTTAAGTTACATGACTTGTAGTTTTTAAAGAAAGATATGGCACTACAACAAATACTTTTGTAACAGTTAATGTCCAGCAAGTAGCGTACTAACAACAAAAACTGCTCGATTTTGTAGTAAATCGACTGGTCATCGCGTTAAAATAAACTAAAAAAAACCCGATTAAGTTTTCAATTTTGATCTGTTTTAGTGTGGAAGTTACAAAATAAGTGTGGAAGTTACAAAATAAGTGTGGCAGTATACTAAAAATAAAATACCTATACAACATCGATGATGGGGCTAAATTACCTCAACAACTGACATGTGAAAATCCAATCTTCTGACGCCGTGTAGGTCAAGTAATGGAAGCATTGGGCGTAGCGAAGGTAGCAGTATACCGTTTGTAACCTACGTAAAACTAGATAGAATTTGACTCGGTGCCTCAGATTGAAATTACCTGAAATTCTTCAATGGCTTTTAAAGGGTCCGTGCAACTAGTTAAGGCATGTTTGAGGAAGTTCGGCCCGTGTATATTGAGGGCTTCCAGCGGGAAATCGTTTTTTGATGAAGACATTATTTTGTTGAAACTTGTTGGTTAAACTCTCAAAACGTAACGAATTCGTGAATATTATGACTTAAATTCGGTGTAAATATCACAGACATTACAAAATTAATTCTCGGCAAACGTAAATCGTCAATACTCTTTGTTAAACATTGTTATTATGAAAATATTGTCAAAAACCACACTGTGTCGCTGTCAAAAGCGTCAAACAAAACAAAGGTCTTTCACCTATTTAAAATGCTTCGACGTGATTGGTCGACGTCAAATACAATAAGAAGCGGTAAAAGCAGCACTATTCTAATAACTTCCGGTTTTTCAAAAGCATAATTTTCGAAGTGTGATTGACAGTTGTCAGAAATTTCATACAATGTATTGGAGGTGTGTTTTGTTTAAATGCTTTCAAAGGTTTTGGCAAATTACATTTTAATTGCGAAAAATTACATGGACTGTGACGACGTACAGTGACGTAGAAACAGACGCTAGGTTGCATTTTACGAACTAGTACGCAGATTTGGGGGAAGCCTATCAAAGCTTGTTGAAGAAATGGCATTCTTTTTGACACCCAAGGGCCTACAGTGTGATAGATGTTGTTAATTTTAGACAATTTGAGCGTGAAATTTGCTAATTCATGGGTATACGAGGGATTTCATCAAGATTAATGTGAATTAACGACGTTACATGTATTGATCATCCTATAGGTTATGTTTCCAACTTTCATTAGCATCCTAGGTGTGTTTACTCTGTTGATGTGCAAGAATTAAACAAGTTTACACTTCGCATCGCATTTTTCTCACTTGTGTTGTTGTTGCAGATATACAATCATGGTGGGAGGTCCCAAGCATTGCTCATTTCTGTTCATTATTTCGTACAGCATTTAACCTTTTGGATTTTGACATTGAGGTAAAACCAGCGAAATACCGATTAATCATCTTTATCCTTCCTCCCGCTTTTATCTCAGGATTTGGAGGAGGCTCTCTTAACAGATGGGACAGAGGAGACTTCGTGGCTGCAAGAACTTATCGTGAGGTTGCTCAGTGGGTGCTTACCCAACAATGAAATTTCAACGTTCAATTATCAGATGTTCCTGAGACGTCTATTTCGCCAGAAATGTCAGGAACATGATCAATACAACCCGTTTAACACAGACATAGATTTTCAGTTGTTACCTTTGCGGACTAAAGTAGACATTTTGCATGCGCTCTGTGATTTTCGTTTAGATGCAGACGATGTGCTCGACCAATTAAAGAATCTAGAAGCTGACAGCTTAAGGGTTGAACCTTTAGGTTATGACAGTAACGATTCTGCTTACTGGTATTTTTACGGTACTAGATTGTACAGGGAAGACTTCAAAACTAAAAACAACAAGAAGAAATCAGTGTGGCAAGTTATTTGCTTTACCGAAGACGACTGGTTTCAGCTTAACAAGAAGTTTAAGAAGTCAACTTCAAAGTGTGAAAGACAGTTATATCGGACTCTAACTGAAAATTTTCTACCAGAACTGCCTAGGCTGTTTCGTGAAAAAGAAAGGCTGGCCAGGAAGCGTTTGTTAGAAAATCAACCGAGAAGAACTTCCAGACGGTTACGTAAGGTGGTTAGTAATGCGTCAGTCTTGTTTCAACACAATTACATCCAATCATTGTAGGAGAATGTAGAAAAAGAAGAAGCAAGTTGTGATTTACCAAAACAATTTAGTGTAGAAGAAGAAGAAAAACAAAGGAAACGTGATCTAGAAATCAAAAGGCGTGAAGCATATGAAAGGAGAAATAGACTCAAGGAGCAAAGCGAAGACAGTCAAAGTGAGAAATCTGAAGTTCGGTATGAGATGGGTGGGGCTAAAGCGCGTCAAAAGAAGTCAAAGGGTAGGCAAAGGAAGCTGTCTACCAGTTCTTCCAATAGCAAAGGTAGTAAAAGTTGGTCGTAAATTAGACACTTTCGCATTGTTCAATGTTTCAGATGCAGTTCCGGCGTCTAAAAGCTCCAAACGCAAGAAACCGAACGAAGACATTTCAAAATCTCCCTCATCATCAGCCACCACGACAGTTGGACGCCAGACTAACAACTCATTAGCCGCGGCTACTGGGCAAATAGTGATTCAACCCGTTGCCAATCCACACAAGAAGAAACTTAAAACGTCGCAGGTGTAAGTTAATTAGTTTCGTTTTGTTTTATGTCGCAACTCAGAATTGAAGCCGTTAAATTAAGAAAATGATAATAAATAAATGAGTCGGATTGCTTTCTAGATTATGTAGAAAAAATATAAATGGTGGGTATGTGAATTTGTTCTTCCATTGCATGATCCCGTCCCTAATCCTTATTTTAAAAAATGTGGTAATGTTGTTGCTCTCCCCTTTTGGATGTTGGTTAAAACAAAACATGTTACAGATTTCGACAGACCGACGAAGATCTTATTACAGGCATGCACAAAATATTAGATTATGTAAAAAACCACGAGGATGCTTGGCCTTTTGCCGATCCAGTAGATGAAGATTACGCCCCTAATTACTACACTGTTATAAGAAAGCCGATGGATTTGCAGAGGATGGAAGAGAGGCTAGATTCAGGTTATTACAAAAGTTTCACCAAGTTTCGGGACGATTTTCAGTTAATTGTAGATAATTGTCGGTTATATAATGGCGCGGAAAATGGTAAGATAAATATTTTATGCTGTTAGGGTGGTGCAATATTTGATTTTTAGAATATACCGAGATGGTTGGCAATCTGTTGAAAGTGTTTAAAATTGCCACTGAGAAATTTTTGGACCAAATATCGTCATCAGACGATGAAATCGCAGTTGAATTTCCGAATTCAGATTCTGATGTGAAAGAATCAAAGAAAATCAAATCTGATCTTCAGTCGAAATCGTCAAAGCGTAAACCCACGCTAGCTGCAAAAACTGATAAAAAAAGGGAACACTCTCTTTCTGAAGAATCTCTGGGCAAACGAAGCCTGTCTTATGATTCATTGATCGATACCAATGAAGACGAAACATTTTTATCAGGAAGGAAAGACAAAACCAGCAAGAAAACAAATAAAATATCTAAAAAGAATAAAAATGAAACTAAGAAAAGCGTTAGGGATAAAAAGAATTTGAGAACTAACAACAAGCATAAGGAGAAGTATTCAAGTCCTATCCGAAGTAGGAGTCCCAGCAGGAGTGTGAGTAGAAACTCGTTTGTTAGAAGTTACAGCAGTAGTCCTCCGCCTTCAAGTGCCCCTTCCAGCCCTGATAATAGATTCGATTTTTTTCCGAAAAAACACAACTTAAAATCTTTTGTCACCAAGGATGTGGAAAATCATTCAGCAGCTAAAGGTAAGTGTCTTGTTTATATACTTTCATACCCATTGCAACAGTTGCAATTTTGGCAAAAGCTGTATCACCGTTGATAAAGTAGGTCTTACTCTTTTTTTGTAACAAAAATGTTTTCAAAATCGTGGTTTTATCGGTTTATGGAGGACAACTGTTATTTGCTGCAATTTTAAATGTGGGATGTAGGACTCGGTTTCTCCAGTTTCAATTCAAATTTTGTTGTGTTCCGGCGAAAACACGCCAAAATTACATAATGCAGTTACAGTTTCCTGGCTAGATTCGATTCAGTTAGTTTCGTTCCATATATTTCAAAAGTTCATTAAAATATGTTTGCTTTGTTGAAATGGTCCCTAATAAAATTGTTTCCCCAAAGGAAAACAGAAACAGAAACAAGACAAGTTCAAGGAACTTTTTGAACAAGACGATACTAATTCGGGTGATACAGAATTGAAGAAACAGAACGAAAAGTCTGCGATATTACCATCAAAACCAAAAGATAAACATAACAAACTCAGAGAAACAATTGAAAAGTTAAAAGCAAAAAGTGAGATTTCAAATAAGCTGAACGACGACGAGTTCCGTTTTGATTTAGACACTCCAAAAGAAAACAAAGAAAAATCTAGGAAAGATAAAGAGGACAAAAGTAAAAATAAGAAGGATAAATTGAACAAAAGCCATTCAAAGAAAGATCTTGACTTCGAAGATAGCAACAGTACAATAGAGAGTTTGCTTTCTGATAATAAAAAAAGGAAAAAGACGAATTCGAAAAGTGCCGGTATTAAAAACGCATCAATTGAAGCTTTAACTATTGCCACAGAACAAACTTTAAAAGATATTAATAAGTGGTTAGATGATACACCAAAATTTTCTGAATTTAGTTCAGCTAGTAATTCACCTTCTTATACTGCCTTAGACGATTTCGATATAGTTAATAAAATTGATAACGATCCTCGCAAAAAGATTGATAAATTTAGTTCCAAAAAGGATGGAATTGGAAAAGATATTAAAAGGCGAACTTTCAGCAGAGATCCATCAAAGTTTCTTAAACGCCGTGAAGTACAGAGGACGATAGATCGTTTACAGCCTGGTAAAAGCAAGGGGAATTTAATTTCAAGCGTTCAAAATTCTAAACAAACAGATGAATTATTTCCATTGGGACCCTTATCAAAGAATAAAGATACAAAAAATTCGTTGATAGTTAAAACCGACGATAACGCCCCCAAGTTGAGTTTAGGTTCTGTTTTAGATAGTTTCGGTAGGCATAAATTTGTCGATGATAACGCAAAACCGGAAGAATCAGACGATGTTAAAGTTAAAGATAAAGATAAATTTACATTTCAAGCGTCTATTATTAGTAACGAAGTGAAAGAAGATAAAGAGGTCAAAGTTAAACTGGAAAGTGAGAAGAAAGAATCTCCCGTAAGAGAAGAATCTAGTATGATGAGCGGAGCCACACCAAATTTAAGTGCCTGGTTCAAAGCTTTTGGTGCCCCTAAAATACAATCCGCTCAAAAGAAAACCGACTCTAAATCCGAAGGCAAAGAGAACGAGAAATCTGAGGAAAATTTCAGTAAGTCGTCAACAGAACAAAAACCCAAAGAAGAAGTGTCGAACAAAATTCCTATTCCTGACCTGTCTCCCAATACGGACAGTCCTGTCACCCCTCATGGTCAACCGATCCCAAGGCAAAGAAAAGTGAGCACTGGCAGTAGCATATCTGAAAGATCATCTTTCAGCCAGGACATGGATTCTCCAAGAGTGGGAATAGACGAAAGGTTGGGGGCATATCCCGCTCCGTATCCTTCACCTCTTCACAGGTCTCCTTCTGGAGCCTCACCGGTAATGGCATCACCTCGCCCCGACGTGTCCCCGAAAGCAGCCCCATATCCTCCATTCAACGGACAAATTAGGGTTGGTTTCTATCAGGACACAGTTTCGAATAAAAGCAGCCCCGATAAATCGTGCAGTCCTCGAGATAACCCTCAGTCGCCGTACGCTCAATGTTCTGAGCACGTTTACACTCCAAATACCACCCAAAACATTGCGTATTCGTATCCGAATTCACCCTATTATTCTCATACTCCGAATTACAGCAATACAAACCCCACGCCTCCTTATAACCCTGAAACCATCAATCCTGCCTCTTACTATGATACTAACAAATCTCTAACTGATCAGTATCAAGCCAAAACCACACAAAACTTCGTTGGTTCGCCTGTCAATAACGTTCCTTCGCCCGCATCTCACCCCCAACATTCGCCCAACGTAGAAACATTCCGACAAGAAGATCAAAATCAGAATAAAGTTAGCGATAAGTTGATTCAGAGTGCCATGTTTCCTGTCAAGAAGCGGGCATATAACGAAGCAGATGCCGCTCAGTTGAATGCTCACAGGTACGAAACAGAACTGAACAGGAACTTGCAACAATTGGATGGCCAGCCTGTGCAAACTGTAAATAGCCCGATGCACATGCAAAATTCGCGAGCTGAAGAACCAATGAAGCACTACATCCATCAAAATATTCCGGACCCCAAACCGTTGACAGTTCAGACAGATTCTTACAATAAAACACAGAGTAGCGTTTCGCCGGTACAACAGGTGGGAACGCAACAATTGTCATCCCCCATTATCAATTACTCAGCCCCATCAAATCCTTACAACAACAATTACGGGAATGAGTCAAATTACCCGTTGAATATACCCACAGCTCGGAGTCTGGCGTCGACTCAGAATATGGATAGGAAAATTGATATTACAAAGTATACCAACATGGGCTACACCGGTTCAGAAGTTAACTTTTCGAGGGGTGTGCAGCAGTACAACAGACCGGAATTGACTTACGTGAGACCGCCATCTAGCGACCAACAGCCTGTTTGTAGCAACCAGCCCATACAGCAGACTTCAGATGTCCCCTTGCTTTATACCAACTCCAATCCTCACATGGGTTATAAGAACATAGAAATGAACGCAGTCACTTCTAACCCGCAACAAGCACACACGAATTACACAAATAGTTCAGCTCATTCAAGTACCAATCGCCTGGCGCAACCTTTGGACGTTCAGAGTTCTTACAAATCGAACGAAGTTTCGATACCCAGACCCACTTACAACACTCATTTAGAAATGGACCAACCTTTAGGTTTAAGAGGCAACATAGCGAATTTGTCGCACATCGTCGATCGTTACAATAACGACGAGAGGATGTTGAGCAGTTTGCAACCGCCGGCGAGTCAGTATTATGGAGACAAAGGATTGGGTGCACCTCACATGTTCAATAAGCCTATAAGCACCAGTTCTTCTGGTTTGCCTATATTTAATCAATCTAACATGGGTATGCAGTCTTACAATCAGAACATGCAAGCGACCACTTCGTCGATGTACAACAGGCAGATGACCGAACTCCAGAGTCCCAATATGACGAATGAAGCGAAAAATGCGAGAGATGCGCAACAGGTTATGGAAAAGAAGCCGAAGAAGCGCAAGAGCAGTAAATCTGGTAAGTTTTTATTGTTAGAATTTTTATTTTGATCGTGTTGTATATGAAAAAGCTTTCACTTACAACTATGTAGTCAGCAGATTGCAGACATTTTAGATTTTTATCTGATTTAAGTTATTCGTTTATTATATTTTAAAGTTCGACTTTGACGTTTTTGAGAAGATTATCAAACAATGTTTTAATGTGAATTTGTAAATGATGCGAGATTTTTGTATTTGTGTTGTATGAATCGAGTGTGAGAGCAGAAGTAACGAAAATAATATGTGCAGAGTGGTAAGTAAGGCGAATGTTTTTATGATTGGTTTATGATGTTCAACAACAATATCTTAGTTTATTTTGCCTTGTCCTATCGTGCCATTTTTGTTTTTTTCTAAATTTATACATCTTGCATTTGTTACTTATATCTTCCACTTCATCTGGAAACTAAGATTCATTAATTACTTATTTTCATCATTGAAGCCATTGGACTTCAGTTAATTTAAAATGTCAATGTCAAATTTAGTGGCTCATTGTATATCGGATAATCGACTTTCGTACAATTGATTCCAAATATGAGCGGAGTTAAGATGTATAAATGCATTAATTTTATGTACATCATACAACTGTTTCTCTTTTCTTTACTAAAATAGCCTATAACCTTCTGGTTTTTTGTATGCAGAGACCATGGTTTTATTTATCTTTATACGTTCGTAAATCGCCATTTTTCATTTATCTCAACATATTTGCAAAACACACACATTAATTAATAACTTGCAGTTTCCGGAAAACTTGTGTCTTTTGTCAAGTTAAAATTTTATGTTAGAAGAGTTGACAATCGATCAAATTTTTCTCATTAAATCCATGTATTAAAAGTTTCATTCAAAAAAAGTCTATTTTGCCGTTTAAATAAAATGATAAGTGAAGTTGTCATTAAAACAATGGGAATAACTTTTATTTAAAACATTTTGACTAATAATTTAAGTAGTAAATAATAACGTCAATGAAAAACCGTTTCGTATTACCTTGCATGCACCTATATACAGGCTCTTCGGTAAGAAAATGACAATAATGGTTTTGGATACAATAGGGGCTATTCTGTATCGTGCACGTTAAAATTAACATTTTAACTTTAAAATATCCATTTTTAACAGGTCGTTCAATTTTTTGCTGTTCTGTAACTCGAAAATAACAGACATCGTCTGTTAAATTAATTGTGAACGAGCCTTGGTCG
>QDEB01088556.1:0-14956 GCA_004193795.1 Asbolus verrucosus | reverse complement strand
GTGAATATATATTATCAGAAAATTTTTAAGCTTAGGTTTTAAGTGTTTCTAAAGATGAGAATCGATCAAGTGGCATTACACAACAAATATGAGTAGCTTGAGACTGCGAACATTAATATTAAATGACAGTTTCACAAAAGCTGTGGGATGTCAGATTAACAGAATCGACACGAAATTTTACATTGTAGTAATTGAATTAATTATTTGAAATTAATCTATAGGGACTAATGAGTGTGCCAAATTTCGTTTTTTAATAAATGAAGAAATTAATTCGAAAAATCTTTTTTCTCAGATTATATAAAGAAAGTGAATTTTAGACGTGATTTTACCTTGTCTTTGCTATGTAATGCAAATTGCGTTACGTGAGTGAGTCATTAAATAACACTTAATATTTATTCTTGGACTAAGTCTTTTTAAATTGTCGTTGAGTTGCCACATTCTGAAATGACGTCATGTAATCCTTGTTTTGGAGTTGATCGCCAAATTTAAGTTGCTTTTTCAAAATTAAGCACATTATAAAAAAAAATTCTGTTACACTAGGAAATGCAAATTATGAAAATAGATAGCATACTTAAGTTCTGAAGTTTTGAAAATAACAAATTTATGGAATCAATTTCGTTAGGATCTAAAATTTTGTTTTTGTTTTCGAAAAAGCATTATTTTAGTTTGCGACGCAGCGTCTCAAAACACAGAACCATTACTCATTTGAATTGGACAAAGCTCGAGTTTGCGCAGTGGTAAGCTTCGTCTGCTTCATTGTTTTTAACTTTGCTTTCGGATTCTGAATTCGTTGAACCTGGAAGTCTGATTTCTCCGGAAATAACACGATTGTTATTTAAAAACTGGATTCTGGGATTTTGCTAGTCCCGAGTTATTTTATACCGCCGGCAATTATCTGACGGATTAAATTGTGCGGTTTTACCTAGTCACTTAATCGACAATCTGCTAGGGGGATATTTATCGGAAAAACCTTAATAGCAATTATGAAAACGTCGCGAAATTTCCAAGGCAATAACAGTTTGGCGAAACTAATTACCATAATAGAGAACATCATACATCATTACACAATCATTATCGGAGTGGACATCAATGACAATGACGGATAATTAGAGCCACGTTCGACGACGAAACAGAAAAGATCATCAAGTACTCCGAAAATAAACACAATAGCGGGTCACCGTGTCGCCCGAAATAAAATTCATTGAAAACCGAAAATTATCGTCGGGCGATTTCTATTTCGAATGCTGTTTCGGCTGACATAAAAGAGAAATAGACCTCGAGATGAATGAAAATAAAATAATTGGGGCATTTAGATTTTATTGAAGCTCGCTTTTAGTTACACAATTGTGTATATTACACGTAATTAATCGGGTACAAGGCGAGATCTGTCTTTCCCGGAACGGTTAAATTTATGCGTACTTTGGACCCATCCAGTTTTATTAACAGGGCGAATGCCTGCGATCCGTCTCGGAAATTTTCACGGGGTTTTCCTTCAAATTAATTAAAGTGCATCCTGGGCTCGACTGCAGACTCCAATTTCAAACACAAACAAAACTAGAAATTAAACGATGAGACAAAACAATACCGCTATTAATAAAATGAAATTTTCGAGGTAAAAAATCGTCGGTAGCAACCTGCTGAAATGTGGAACGCAGCCGTCGTTCCTAGAAATTTTCTTCCTCTCCTTGTCGCTCGGCGAAGAAAAACGCACTCCATCGTTAATTTAGTTTTCGCCGAACTCTTGCGGAAGAAGAGTAAATTTACATTATTGCCGAGACCGAAAATGTCACAGATACAGTGTCAATACAAACACAATAATAAAACATTTACATTCGCGACCGGACAATCGCGATTAAACCGTATTTACAGTGATAATTACACGCGGCCCGTCTAAAAATACTTCCTTCTTTGGCCATTTGTAGAGCAAAAGTCAGGGTCTCGCATTCTCCGTCGTTATCGCGAGACCTTTCACCCCTTTCATCGAAATCCTGAAAAAATCGCTTTCCCCCAAACAGGCCGACGTGCCCTCGATTATTATTAGATAGCGAATAGTAAACCTGTCACGAATTTCAGGCAATTACCGAAAAAACGTACCCGCGGAGGCCACGTACACATTACGCGAAGGATGTGAGTCAAGGAGCCTAATATTTCTTTATCACGCTAACCCGAGAGCTTTGATTGCTGTTTGAACAAGACTTTAGATAAGTTTCGCAAGGCTCGATTAGACCCGTTTTCAACCCACCGTAAATTTTCATAAATCATTCAAGATGTAACGGCTAATATTTGAACTGTAACGAGAAAAGAACCCCGGGGAAACCTATTTTCGCGCCGTAAATACTTGACTAACTGAGCAAACGATGAATAACTGAAATTTGTGAAATCACTGGAAGAAAACGCGCCGAAATTCAGCGAGATATCGATATTAACCTTAATCATACGTAACAACAGGCCTTGACAGATTTTCAGGGCCGTTTGTCATCGAATTTTCTTCATTCTGTTCGAATAAAACGCCACCGATTTTGTTTGGATATTACACCAAAGACATAATAAAAACTCGAAATAGATTCCTGAACAGTTGCCAGAGAAATCAAACGATAATTTTCTGTTTATCATACAAATCGTTGCATAACTTCGATTATTATCGTTTTTTTTTTTCAAATTTATTATCGCAAATTGAGCAAGGTCTTTGTTTCTGTTACATCGATAAACAGCTTACGAACAAAATTAATTTCGATAACAGAGGCGCCTTGTGCAATATTATCGGGTACAAACATTGTAAAATAAAAAATCAAACCAGATCCTGAAAAATCAGGCCCCCATTCTGAAAAAATGTTTAATTAACCGTCATCGTCGTTTCCGCTTAATCTGCACAATGGAAACAACTGGGATCGTTTAATAACGGAAAAATTTGTCTTACTTTACGTCAAATGAGAATTATTACGGCTAAATATTGACAGAGAGATCCAGAAATAGATGGTTGTAACGCAGGAATAAATCCAGCAGCAATTAGGTGTGAAATATTCTTTAATAATTAATTTTACAACCTTGTGAATTTACAATTACAACAATGAATTAAAGTAGAAATGTCAGTCTGTCACCGTCATTTGAGATATAAACCTTTTGGACAGTCTGTGTAGTGTTACTTCGTTTGAAATTTATTATTTTTTATTACGGATGTTTGAGGGGTTTTCTAGTTTTCCTCGATGCTTCCAAGATTATTTATAAATAATTAATTTAAGCGGAAAATTGCTTTAAACGTGAATTTATAAGAACAGTTGCTTTGACTTTTCCTGGAAGGAATTAAGAAAAGTTCCACAAGTTTTCATTTTTGTGTTGGCGCATGTCATATCCAAAAACGACCAGTGAAAATTTTAAAATAATCAGGAAATAATACAATGAACTCTTCGAGATGTTACAACTTCTGTGACTTAAATTCGATCTTTAAAAACAGAAAAAAATGTCACTGCAGTTGCGAAATCTACTTGTTTACTTAAAAGGAAGCGATGAAGAATTGTGAGTCACTATCTGTGACCAAAAGTTGATTTTAATTAAAAAATAAAGGTGTAGAAAGTGAGTATCTTTCCTAGAACGGTTCGGATTTAAAATCAAAACGATACAATCATAAATTTGTACCGATTTTCAGAATTTTTTTGCCATTTTACACTTGCACTAGATAAGTTCATTTTTTTCAGAATTTCAGTAACGGAGATCGCTTAAAATATATTAAAACTGTTAAACTTAACGCCATCCACATTTTGCAGCCATAGTAAAATAGAACATTTACGAACCCATTTTAATTGCTTTGAATGACATACATGTGTCTGAAATGTAGCGTTATAAAAAAATCCTTTAAAAATACAGACTGTGTATAACTGTATATTCTGATAATATCAGATCGTAGTTTAACGTCAGATTAGTGTAAGTATATTATTTTTGCTACTTTTTTCAAAGATTTTACTCTGTCTAAAGGTAACAACAAGGTTCACATGACAACAACTAATTAAATTTAATCATATCAGTGGGCTACAACAACGAGCATATTATACTATACCAACAGTGGGCGGAATTAAACCAAAATTACCGCAATGATGCTGTAATATCGTTAATTCAAAAATATTTTTATATTTAAGGAGACACGTTCACGTACATATTCGCTGGAAAACAAATTTATTTAATAAGAAGCAAAATGTTACAAAGATTTCTGAAAATGTCAATAATTAAATTATGAAGGACCAATGTTTTTTGTGAAAAACATTACACTTATATGCAACGTTTGTTAAAGGTCGTAGTTTTATCTTAAATTCTTTATGCTTGAGGTGACATATAATGTTGTTTTTAAATTGTAAATAAATTAAACTAAGAAACATCAAACCTTTTCAAAGATGTTTTTTCGGAAAAAATCAAAAATCTCATAATTTATTGTGAAAATTTGTCGAAAATAAAAACTTGACATTATTAATCGAACAGGTAATTTAATGTTAACAGTAAATATTCTTTGGGAACAATTTAAAAATTCTACTATAATTTGTGTACAAGTGTTCTCCTTACAGTAATATACAGAATTTTAATTATGAATCACCTTAAAAATTTTAATTTATAATTATAATTAAACTAAATAAGATATTGAAATGGCGTAATGGTTTGTTTTTTTTATAACACATTTTAAATTAAATGTGTGTGATATGTATTATCATACAAATAATGACAGCCAACGGATTTCTGATTAATAATATTAATAATAATAATTAAAAAAAAACAAATAATAAACAAATTAATCTACTCTCCATATTGACGGACAAGGAGGTTATTCAAATTTGAAAAATTTTACATATTGAATGATTTTGGGTCTGAGGATGTTTCTTCCCCGGTCGCAATTTTTTCGCAATTTCAACGAAAGAAAATTTAATTGAAAGAAAAAAAAATTACACACATCAAAAAGATGAAGTCTATTGAATGAGGCCAACTGAATATCGATAGTTTTAAAAATTTTGGATATAGGGATAACGATAAATCGACTTGTTTGTTATTTACACAGAAAAAGGATAATTAAAGTTGAAAAATGTTACTTATCTAGCGAATTTAGATTACAATTGTGAAAGTAATCATTTGTTTTTAAAATTATTAATACCGCATGTTGTGCAATATTTACTATTTTTTCACCTTTCAATAATCCACCATACAAAAATACAATCCATATTAAACTCTGTCATCTTTTAAGTAAAAAAAAAATTAGCCTATTACCATAGTTACAGCTTATTAGCACTCGAGAACAACGAGATAATAACGTTTCTTTGACGTCACGAGATGCTATGCTCCACATTTCCTGATATTAATCAAAATAATCCGTTTCACGGTAAAGTTTTATTGATGCAGGTTGACACCTAAAAAGCTAATGATCCATTTATTACGTCACTGAGTCATCGTGATATACAGAAGAAAATTACTTTTTTTCTATCTCAGAATAAATGTGACAGAGCCTCCATCATGTTGTTTCAAAGATTGTTTTTTGAATTTTAAATTGAAGTGGTTTATTTTTTAAAATTAAATATATATACCTTCGGCGTTTTATCGCCTTGAAAATTGAAGTAGCTGAAAATTCTACAACCTTAATAGTATCATAATTATCAGAAATTCAAGTGCAAAAACTGTATTGTACAAGGTAAATCAAATATGTAGTATTTATGATAACACTATCATCTACGATATGGACACTGGAAAGAATTAAGCAGATGCTGATTTTTTAATGTAGATGAGGAGTGAGTACTCATTATCTTCCTTCACATATGTCTTTTCGGAGACTGAGGTATCTTTCAAAACGAAAATTTTATAAAAATTATTTAAAAAGCTCCATCGGCCTTGAAAGTCGCTACAGATTGTCTGATCTTACCGGAAAGCGATCACTAATTATTTTTTAATTGTTTAATTAATCTTGTAAATTAAAAACTTCCCAAATTTGAAACGCTGTTGGTGCACAATAATTGGTCATAATTTTAAATATGAATATTTAAAGTTATGGTTTAAATGTAGACGCGTTTATTTTTTTTATGTATATTTTTAAATCTTTTTTTTAGTTTTAAGTAGTACAGATGTACTAGTTGAGTGTGCAATTTTCTCCACTCTCACTTTATTAATGACACTTTTGATTTTTTTTTCCAACGAATTAAAATAATTACCGCATTATAGCTATGAAAGTACGTAACGAACCAAACCTTGACACTTGAATAGTATATTAAAAAGTTGTTAACAGAGACAGACGTTGCGTCATTGGCGGTTACAATCAGAGTTGACTTGGTCAACCTGAAGAACCAAAAGTCAAAATGTTTTCTTCCCGTAGCTTCTTCAAGGCTTTTGGACGGCTTGCAATCCCGCATTTATTTACGTTTTATGAATCGAATTACGATATCTGCGCCTCTGAAAAATGTTTTCGCCAAGCTCGATCTTGTCCATCAACGCGCCGCGTGTTGGGCAACTGTAAATACGATATTCATTCAATAACCGATCGATATGAAAAAATAGCCACGATCGAAAAATATGAGACGCGGCCGAAGTTAACGCAAGACAGATTACATTTTTCGTTTAAAAATTCTTTTCGTATTTATGCTTCGTGCTCGTTAAATATCCGAAGGTCTGGTTAATGTTGGCTTTATTTCGGGGTGAGCCGTTTCTCCAAACCGGCGCCCAACTCGTGAAAAATGTCTTCCATCCATCATTATCTTGATTTGTTCGGATAACGTAAATCGAAGATGGTTCCGATTGTGCGAATTTGTGTGTAATTTAGGACCGGGTGCGTTCACCTTTTTTGTGGAAAACTTGTACGCAACACCGCAATAAATTTTGTAGTAAAACCCTCGGGGTAATTACTGTACAAACTATCCTTCCATTATGCTGTGTAGGCCAGTGACGTCACAAACAAATCAACAATATCAATTTTTCAGTGCACCTATTTTTACCTTCAAGGCCTTTGTGATGTAGGAAGCGACCCAATTAATAATTTAGGCGAAAATTGGGTGTGCACCCTGATTCTGCCTCGCAAAAACTTTTCAGTTATCGACGCGCCGGATGCGTCCGGAGCTTTCGCCCGAAAATCGCCCGAAAACAGTTGGCAATCTAAACAACAACAAAACCCTAAATCGTACAAGTATCTTCACGTCTAGCGTAATATTTGCACCTGATAACGAAACGTGTGTCGCTCAAAATGACACACATATCATATGAGTCAACAATAGTCCGAACGCGACACGTTTCAGTATAATCGGAAAACGCAGTAGGCGGCGCGATCTAGTCGATTGTATTTAAGAAAACGCGCTTTATAGTCCACTTCAGTAGCGTTCACAGCTGTTACCGAGCGAACAGCAACGGAGCTTTCGTACGTTCACAGAGCTTCGGCCGCAGTTCGGCGGATTGGTCCGTGTTCGATTTTTTTCTGTTGAATCAAAAGAGAAACGACATAATAGACTTTGTGCCTTGTGACTCTGGATTGCTACGATGTTATCCTCGGATGAAAGTCCGAATGCCCGGAAGAGGGTATTGACGAAAGCGTTGTCGCAGGACGAAATCCTCGTGATCGACAGGATCCCGCCCAATTCCGACAAACTCTTCGACAACCTGCCTTGGCTCAACATCATGGCCAATATTGCCATCACGGCGGCTATTGCCGAAATTAAGGTATTATTTCTGTCAGCGACAATTAAGCTCTGTCGAGTTTTATTGGAAGCACGTGTTTCTTTTATTGTCCTCGTTTATTCACCATAAATAAATTGATCGCCGCCAATAAAAGGACACGCTTCGGTTTCGTGATTTTAACAAATCGGTTCTTTATTAATGAGTGTTGTGAAGAAAAAATTAATGAGATAGTAGCCGACGTCAATAACATTAGATGGAGGCATGTCTTCGTATCAGAAATAACTCGTTATCAATTGTTTATAAATGTCGAAGCTCCAGAATTGTCAGTTGACTTGTTTAAGAATTTAAAACAGCGGAGAAGCGCAGTTTGAAAGCTCCGACCCTATCATTTAAGCTCGACAAACATAATTTAATCTTGAAGCTTAAAAAATCCATCAATCATAATTAAAAAAGGTTGATGTTCTTGTTTTTTTCGGTCTAACGACTTAATTTACCATCCCGGCAATTCTCCGGTAATCTGGAAATAATTACAAACAGCTACATAAATTAATCGCTTCGTTTATTTAGGAATTAAAATAATTAAACAATTACGTAAATCCATTGTTCTGGTGTTGGAGCAGGCTTAAAATCGTTGCAAAAAAGTACAGTTGCGGTGGAGACGTGGAGGCATCTTGTGGGTTCGCTTTCGGGACATCGATGTCGTTTTACAAGAGACGTTTCGCATTTGCACATCTACAACCTCAGGAATACGAAATGCGGGGTTTCATCGCGATTTTAGAGGTCGCCGCGACCGAACCAATCGTTAGTTTTTTATTCTTCCGTTTTGTGGTGTATTTTTTACTAATTGTTGTTGTTTTTTCCAGTTCAAGCGGATGTTGAACAAAGAACTGTCACATTTCTCCGAATCCAGCAAATCTGGAAATCAAATATCGGAGTATATTTGTTCAACCTTCCTCGGTAAGTTTATTTTCGGTCCGGTTTATTTGTTCACGATTTTACGGTGGTGCGTTCGGAGCTGATCGTAATTATTTTTTTTGCAGACAAGCAGCAAGAGTTGGATCTGCCCTCGTTACGTGTCGATGAGGGTCCGGAGCCGCCCAAGGGGACGCAACGTAAGGAGCGTCCCCGAGGGGCTTACTCCACCATGTCCCAGATCTCGGGGGTGAACCGAAAGCCTTTATGTCACACCAACTCGTTCACTGGCGAGCGTCTGCCGCAGCACGGGGTCGAAACGCCCTTCGAAGATGACCTGGGAAAATGCCTGGCGGAGATCGACCGTTGGGGCATCGACATGTTCCGGATCGGCGAACTGAGCAACGGAAGACCCCTCACGTGCGTGGCTTACACGACGTTCTCGTCCAGGGAACTGCTGAAGGCGATGATGATCCCGCCGAAGACTTTCATAACGTTCATGATGACTCTGGAGGATCACTATGTGAAGGACAATCCTTTCCATAACTCGCTGCACGCGGCCGACGTCACACAGAGCACGCACGTTCTGCTGAACACTCCCGCCTTGGAGTCGGTGTTCACCCCTCTGGAAGTGACCGCGGCGCTGTTCGCCGCCTGCATACACGACGTGGATCATCCCGGACTTACGAATCAATTTTTAATTAACTCTAGTTCAGAATTAGCATTGATGTATAACGACGAGAGTGTATTAGAGAATCACCATTTGGCCGTGGCGTTCAAGCTGTTGCAGAACGAAGGCTGCGACATCTTCATCAACATGAGCAAGAAACAGCGGCAGACGCTGCGCAAGATGGTCATCGATATGGTGCTCAGCACCGACATGTCGAAGCACATGAGTCTGCTGGCGGATTTAAAGACCATGGTCGAGACGAAGAAGGTGGCCGGTTCGGGAGTGCTGTTGCTGGACAACTACACGGACCGCATCCAGGTGCTGGAGAACCTGGTGCACTGCGCCGACCTGAGCAACCCGACCAAGCCCCTCGGCCTGTACAAGCGGTGGGTGGAGCTCCTCATGGAGGAGTTCTTCCAGCAGGGCGACAAGGAGCGCGAGGCCAAGATGGACATCAGCCCGATGTGTGACCGACACTCGGCGACCATCGAAAAGTCTCAGGTCGGCTTCATCGACTACATCGTCCACCCGCTGTGGGAGACGTGGGCCGACCTGGTCCACCCGGACGCGCAGGACATCCTCGACACGCTGGAGGAGAACCGCGACTGGTACCAGAGCGCCATCCCGCCCAGCCCGCCGGCCGAAGACACGCCCGACCCGCAGCGACCCGGCATCCGCTTTCAGGTCACCCTCGAGGAGGGCGAGGGCGAGGCCGAGGCGGAGGCTCCGATGTGACGGAGGCTGCTGGGCCTCTGTCGGAAGCTGACCGAGAAGGTGCAGCAGTGGTGGCGCGTGCGACAGTGAGACGCTGGCGTCCTCTGTCGGCCACCCCGCGCTGGCGCGGCGTTTGTTATGTTTGCATCGCTTTGACTGAATCTCCGGGCTCGCGCGCAGCCTGTCCCTGCAAGTTCCTGGGAGTGTACATTATGTTACGTTTAAGTCATTACTCGTTCTGTTTTTTGCCTTTCCACGACCCTCGTCATGCCTTACGTAGGAAGACATCGCCCCTACTGATTGATTACACATCTGTATATATTTCATAATGTCTGTCGGTGTAATACTCAGCCCCATCTATGTATAGGTACTATGTGTCATGTCAGCTATGTTACACAAGTAAAGCTCTCTCCATTTTACCAAGTCTTTCTTTAAACACCCCCCCCTGCTACGAAATAGGAACTGGTTCGAGGCCGAAACACCACATGTCAACAAATATTTACTCCTTCCATAAAATGTTACAAATATACTTAGCACTAGATATAAAAATCGATAATTTATATGACATCTATCTATTATCAAATTCGTGCCGAATCGTCGGATAGTGTGAAAATTATTAGAACGGCTTGTAAAACTAAGGCTAATTAAGAAAATTATTACAATAATAACATGTATAAAAAAAATATCATTAAATGGACGGATCAATTGTCACAGTAATAAGAATCAAATTAATCAAATGCAACCTACGTAACAGTTCAAGGCTAATCAAGGCCACGGTAATCAAACACTGAAAGCTTGAAAAGCTTTTTCTTTTGCACTGTAACGTGGACATTGTATTCTATGTTTTGGTAACGGTTCCAATATATGTCAGACGGCTAATAAATTATATATAAATGGAATTTGGGGTAAATTACGATTTTCAACAATTCGATTTTAGAACCGAAAGCTTTGAACTGATTCAGTTTTCATCTCGACAAAAGTTACTTTAATTTTATTTTTTTTTTAAATCGCGGTGGAATTTAGAATCTATATATCAAAAAAGTGACATTTTCTAAAACAATTTTTTTTCAAATTTTGTTTTAACGGAGTGTTAACGATTCCATTTGACTTCCAGACGTCTAAAAAAACTGAATTTTGTGATGCTACGATTAATGTAATGTAAATTATATTTTTTTAAATGGAAAAGGTTTTTCTTAAGGATTTAATTACAGTTTTATTTGAAACTTGAACTCCATTTTATCATTATTTGCTACATAAATTAGCATTATCTTACTAATAATTGGTAAACTAGTTTGACTACTTTTCAAAACTAAAATTTTAAAAAATGTCATCCTTGACGATATAAAAGAATTACTGACGTTTGTAGTTAACTGGAATCGATCATACTGATAAATGAAATTTTGTACAAAATTATTTCTGGTTTGTACATTTTTATTCCAAACATGCAAAAACATATCCAATGTTGCATTCAAAATTTGGTGTCATTTATACCGAAAACAAAAGCGATTAAGCAGTAAAACTAAAATCGAATAATTTTCCAAAATGTTCCCCAAATTCAATTTCTTTTACATAAAACAAACACCGCTGTGGATAAAGACACAAGAATCATCTTTAATGATTCAGTCAATACAAATAAACAAAGTCTTCAATTTCCGGTGATTCATTGGTTGTGGGGACACATGGGGGGCCATTATTTTACATAAACTATAATATTTGCTCTATAATTCACACTGCAACGAAAGAAGTGACATTTTTGTACTAAACCTATCAAGTTTTCAAGGATAAATATAAAGCGTTTGCCCCTAATTTTGTCCCCAAAATAACTTTTCAAGCCTGGACACATAATAAGAAATTAAAGACGATTTTGAAAACATAATGTGTAAATATGTTAAGTAAAAAATTCCCGACATTTTAACTTTGTACATTAATGGGCAACCTCAAGTAAGTACGTGGGCGGACCACACATTACGTCACACGTTTACATGATATGTACTTAAAATCGGCGATTGTTTGTCGAGAAAATCGAATCTATCTCTCTACTCTTAAAGTAAATGAGTGGCCATGATGCTAATCAATGAAATGAAGACAACTGGTTGACTGAAAGGGGCGGAGTCGGTCAAGTAGCCGAAAGTGAAAACTTTGATGACGTTTTCAGTTTCCAGCCACGGATTGCTGCCATCATCAAAATGCATCGGACATTGGTCACCTGATCAAGTCTTCAAATTTGTAAAAAATCACAAAATAAAACGGGAAAAAAACTCACGCTCTCTCTCATATTCTTGCATATCGATCGCAACGGCAGCACCTTCGGTATGGTTCCAGGAATTGACATCTTGCTTCAAATCGCAGAACGGGCCAATAGCTACAGAATAAAATCAGTGACGATTATCAATAAAATTGGACTCTTACCAACCTTGAGACATTAAAATTCTGTTTAAGTCAGCTCTTTGGTACACCCAACAGCGGTATTTTGAATAAGGGTCCAGAGCGTCGTAAGTGATTAAATACGATTTGAGATTCTCCTTCCAAAATCCAATACACTTCATTCTATAATCGGGATCGCCTGGAAAATTGCAAAATTAAGTTGCTGTCACCCTCCCTTGGGCGAAAATTACTGTAAATATCCACAGGCCTGCCCAAATGGTCCACTGATAAGCAATAATTCTCATCAATGGCGACCTCTTTTTGTTCAGTATCACAAACTGAAAAATCCGATATGTTTTGTTTACAGTAGGTATTAGGGCGCGGGCTTAGTGTGACACCACCTAAAATACTACAAGAAAGAGTTATTGTCATAAATCAAACCCAACTCCTCTCACCGTGTCTCGAATAAAACCTCCCCTTTTTGAGTGAAATTAAATTTCCCAGCTACTGGACACCGGATAGGAACAGGATTACGTTTTAGGTATAAATCATACTTCCAGTTTCCCTCGTTTTGGAACTGGACCCACGAACACACCGTACTGAAGTCGTCCTTGATGACGGCGATGCCCTTTCGGTATCTTATGATGTTGTGGTGTTGGGGGACAAAGTCGAAACAAACGTAATCCTTTTGGCTGAAAATTACTGAGTTAATTAAACAAAAACAAAGAGATTAAAGTCTGAGGCTGTTATCAACTGAATTTGTATATTTTATAATAAAAACATTGCAATTAAATTTTAGTATTACATTAATTTCCCATCACTCACCAGCCATCCACGGTCAGCCTCGCCATCATAACGCGTGTATCTCTCTGTTCCCTACATACATAGATAGTTCTGCGGAAGCGCCCTTCATCTGGATACCAAGTTTCAATGATATGCGTTTCGTTGATTGTAATATCTGCATCTATATTCGCAGTATTGATCCACTCTCCTGTGAAGTTTTGTGGTAAACGGCAACCAGGCTCCACCACCTCGGATTTTACTAAAAAAATTTGGATTAGATGAAGCTGGATTATAATAAAAGATACGAACTGGGCCAAATGTGCAGTCTTTCAGGACTCTGCTCTACAGTCTTTAGCGTGTTGCATTCAGCAGTTATAGAGACACCAATATACAAATCATCATCACGATTTTTCAAAAAACAGCGATACTTTTCATCATCACGCGACTCTTTCGTGTTGGCGACAGCAAAATAATGATTTTTACCAACAAACCAGTCCCCAAGACAGCTATATTCGACAACTACAACAAATTTCCGGTTAATCGCTAGTTTTGAGGTTATAAAATTGAAAATAACCTCCATCAAAGGTGCCTGTCATCCCCTCACATTTTTTGTAGGTTATGTTAAATTTTTGGTTTGAAATTAAGAATTGGGAGCCCGCGGTCTGGCATGACCTGATCTGGGCGTCGGGATTGCTGCATTCTCCCGTGAATTTGAACCGGTTTTGGTAGGCGAAATTCCAAACCCCTTCCAATGATGATCGGCAATTAACTGGGACATAATTTTCTGAGAATAGTGTGTTGATCTGCTGACTGCTGTCCAGATTTCGGCAGACTCGTTCCACTGACGCGTCATAATCGGGGACGCTGATGCAGGGGGCTAAAATTACAGGATCAGCCATGAAACTGGGGATATAGTGATCTTACTTTCTATCTTTTCTAGGACATTTACGGTGCGAACCATGAATTTTACGCAGTAATAACACTTGGCGTGTTTGAACACCATGGTGTAGTTGACATGATAGCTGTCTCGGATGTCCACGCATTCTCCTCGGTCTGTCATGTAGCGATCATTGATGTCGAAATGGTTGTTCACATTGTTATCACGCGAAAACCATTTGCCTCTTACTATTACCGGAATGATGCAACTGGCATCGCTGGGGGTGGCTGTAAAAACACAGTTAGGGTTGATGTAAACATAACCTCAAAATTTTATGTCAAACTTGTTTTGGTTAGATGCTTATCTAAGAATACTTACGTAGGGAAGATAGTATCACTGACGCAATTAGGACGGAACTGTGGAAAGATATCAACATTTTTATCACATAAATAAAAGATAATAAAATTTCGGAACGGGCACACCCCAACCGACGGTTGACTAATCCAATTTATGGAGTTCCACTTTGAGTCATTTAGTAATGTTATGTATAGTTGGTTGCCTAATAGCACGCTGAAATTTTTAGTTGAAATGCAAATGATTTTAACACAGAGAGGGGGATAACACCGCGAAATAATACGAAATTTGTGTCAAATGTGCTAGAATAAATAGAAACAATGAGTTAATTCTGCCTTCGTGCAATTTTTAAAGAGTGTCAGTTCGTTAAATAAACAGTTATATATGTTTTTTTTAATTTTTAGGAAATTTAGACGAAAAAATGTTTATGTTTCATTCGGTCTTTTTCATTATACCTTATCTTACATTCACTATATGGTTTTTATTTATATCACACATTCAATTAAAAATATAGCAATATCGAAATTTGCTTTGTATCCTTATATTTTAAAAAATTCTTTATGTTTAAGTAAACTAAGAACACATAACGCATGTTATGTAACTTTGTAAAAAAAGAAACTTGTTTGCATTTGCAATAAAAATTGAATTCTCTAGGACAG
>QDEB01088553.1:0-11225 GCA_004193795.1 Asbolus verrucosus | reverse complement strand
AAAAAAAAAGACGAGATGTTTTTTTTTATCATCGGCCATTTTAATTTTCCACCGTCTCTACAGTATCATCGAAATGATAATTTGACATTTATGTATATTTGTTATAACAAACGAAAAAAGAAAATTTAACAAGTACACAAGTTCCACAATAAATAATCCAAATGTTCGCCACTGACTCCAAGGCATTTAAAACTCAAATAAGTTGGTAGTACATATGTAGCAGACGTTTCAAAAATTACGGTGTGTTCATGATAAATACCTCACCGCCAACTTCGACTCCAAATTTAAAAAAACACCCGTTATTTATTACAGTATTTAACTGATTTAATTAGCAATAATATAAAAAAAATAGAATTTTATGTTTTTAGTATTAATTATAAAATCAGTTAGTGCGTCTATAAGCAATTAATTCTATTTTTTTTTTACATGATCAAACTGCAACAAATTTTTCTTCCTCCAAAAATTTTCTTTTTTATGATAAAATACTTATTTCAGTTTACTCATTTTCATTTATTTTCCGCACAGTTACCCATCACCCCATCAGTATATGATTGATATGACACATAAACATCGCAATAACATCGATAAAGTAAACATTTCGTGCGGGAAAATCAGTAACAAGGTAAATGTAGAGCAAAAAGTTTCCCATCAGATTTTGCAATATGTTATTAATATGTGAGTAGTAGAGGTAAATAGCAATAGTTTTTTTTACTGCGGTCGTAATTCTTCGAAAATGTTAGATAATTTGGCCTTGTTAAAGGTCAAGTTGCAGTTTATCCATGTTGGGAAGATTTGCTAGGACTAAACTCCGCCCACACTGTAAAATCCGATCCAGTTCGTATTAAAGCCACAAACAAAAAAATTCCGTGACTACCAAAAATGTTCCTAAACCGTCGAAAAGCAATCGATCGATATTCGTTATACTAACTATAAATGAATAGAAATAAGGAAGTGGTAAATTAAAATCATACTATAATCAGGAAATCTTGTTAAATAATGACATTGAGGTACGAGAAATTGGTAGCATAGTATTCAAGGCCCATTCAAAATAATCTACACGAAACAATAAGAGATCGGCAATAAATTCATTAGTGTCATTGTCGTGCTTGTTATTCCCTCCAACGGATAATAACTCCCATCATGCATATTTGTTAAGGAATAATCATCAGTTAATTTGAAAATTGGTCGAGGAAATTTATTTTTATTTCCGACAACTTGTTTTTCTTTATGTTTTTCAGTTCGGAACAAGCAGGATATTTCTCATTCAACTGTTTTTTTTTTACACTTGAAGAAAATTTTAATTCTATAATCACTTTTCATTTTGCTGTTGTCGCTCATTCTTTATAAAATATGCATACGATAGACCAAAGAATTAAAGAGAGACTAGAATTTATAACTCAAACCTAACAATGATACTTAACTTGCACAATCTCTATCTTTATAATAAATATTTAATTGATTTAATATTTATTTAAAGATTGTTTCAATTTACATGTGACTTGATTATGACAGTCTAAAATTCCGAAAATTTTATGATACAAACTTAACCTAATTTTCGTGATAAAATAATTCCTTGTCAATAGTAGCAGAATTAAATTTGAATGCACTCAACAAATGCAACGTATAGAATTTTCAAAAACAAATAAAATGTTCGTTACATAATATACATATAAAAAAAATAACTTAAATAACCTTTTCACTGATAATAAAACACAAACAGTTAGAATACATAAAAACAATGTCAGACATTCTATATTAAATAATAATAATAGTGAAATACGTCAAAATGATAATTACAGTACAGCAAGACGCCGGTAATTACGCTGGTTTAAATGTATATCATCACTTAATAGCAATATCCATGATAATATGTGAGTATCCGGCCTGATAGCCATGCCGGGTGGTGGTGGGTTCATACCTAGTTAGTTATTTCAGCTACGGGTATAGTACCCAAATCTAATCCGTAATATAAACACTTTAAATTTAAGAGAACATTTAATTGTTGAAATTCAAAAGGCGATATTATTATGCTCATGTCATGTGGTCAGAAAATTTCTTAACATTGGTCACATAATGAACACTAGAGCTAAACTACGTCAAAATGATAATTATAGTGCGGCAAGACGGCAGTACTTACACTGGATTAAAATTATATCACACATTATAAGAAGTGTTAGAAAAAATAAAGGAAATATTGCAAATATATAAATGTCAAAATTACACAAAAAATGCAGAGGTAAGGTAGAATTATTTAATAAAATTCTACACATTTCATCAAAAACAAGACTGACGTTATTTTGGTTTCAAAAGCTGCTTATCACAGAAAATGTTTGCTAGTCAAACCTTAACGATTTGCTCAGCATCATGAGTTGTAAAAATGAGAAAAATTGATAATTTGTGGATTTTAGACGATCACATTCAATGAAGCATGAAATGCAATACGTCGATTAAAGTATGTATTGCAAACATAGCTGCCCCTGACGTCAATAGATTTTGAATGCAGATACACTATAAATTTTGTCTTAAAAATTTAATTTGTAAAAATATGCCAGCAAAACTGATGTAATTACAGCACAGACACTACAAAATGCGGATGTACAGGTTAGTAAAAAAAATTTGTACATTTTGCACTAGCTGGATTACTGATATATTTTAGTAACCAAATTAATGTCATTATGATGAATGTTTACATTTGTCGGAAATTCGAAAATCACCAAAAAATTTATACTAAATGCACGATTATTTTTGAATTGATCAGAAGGACTAATCATAACGTTTTATTCGGCATATCTTCTACAGTTGTTCTCAGAATATTTTATTGTTAACTTTTAAAATCTTTTAAATTAATAACCTATTAGAAACAAGACATGTTAAAATTTTTGTTGTATACATATAGCCTCTTTGATGGAATTTCAGTAAATAAAAATAGAGTCAGAATTAGAGTTGTCATTTCCGACCTACTGATCTATCATAAAGTTCATGCCAAAATCGGATTTCGATGGATAGTATTAACCCTAACCAGAAAATTCTAGTCAAGGTTGACACGTGCTAACCCAACCATAGCAACGTAAGAGTTACGTAAGGCCTGATAGACAATTGTTTATTTATTGCCTCTGATCGACAAAAATAGTTATCATCACATTAATCTCATTTTTGTAACGAGATGTCAAAACTTGAAACTTGGAATTAATTGAAAAATTTGTGTTTAAATAAATATGTTGATAAGGAATAAATTTCAATTATTATCTTCTTGATGGACAACTACACAGCACTTTTTGGCAACGTATTTATTACACAATTTTGAAGTTTAGCTTATGAATTTTGGTTTGGTGTATTTTTCTATTTTTGGATGTTTTCAGTTTGGTGTTGATACACAAGTGTGTTGTCAAAAAACATGTGCTATCTGTTTTTGCGGACTTTCGTTGACCCCGTGATGAATCAGTGCCACGAAACAATGACGTGAAATAGAACTCGGAAGATGTATCGTCGGACACATCTGAGGGTCGTAAAATTACGTCTCTTCATTTGCAGAATCTCGAATATTTTTCACAAAATTGAGTTGACGCAATAAGGTCGCGCACATCAATTCCGATAATGCTAAAAGCTAAAAATGGAACTGTTGACTTCAAAGAAAATAAAGATTAAAGATGTTAATTCTGTTTCTAAAACTAGCTCGGTGTAATCAGAAGCTGCACAATATTATTAGCCGAAAAGTCTAGCTTGTATTATTCTTATCTCCGCCAAGGAGCAATTGACTATACCTATCGCTCAGAGTCCGAGTTTCCGTCAAAACAAAAATTATGCCGAGCTGTCTGCGAGCTCTCTCTACGAAAGGTCGACAGTTCGACGACGAAGATTGATAGACTATTGGACGCCACTTCTGAGAAAAAGTGATACAGACCAGAGCTTCCAATCTGCAGCCACTTGGAAACATATAGCGCTCTGTTATTATCCAAAAACCCAAAAACATTGAAATTTTTATCACAACCACAAATCAAAGATTATAAATTAAAATTGGACTATTTTCTGTTCTTACTCAATAATCAATAACTAGGGTTTCAGCCATACTTTTTTTAATTTGTTGATGTAGTTACTTACATACAGGTAATGTACAAAGATGGTGGTCTCTTTTTAGTGCTATCAGATGGGTTTGAGGTTATAGGTTGCCGTTCAGCAATTTACCACGTATAGTCTTATTACGTCAAAACCTTAACTTTTTCAATTATCGAAAATATCTGCATTTTTTAATCAAAAAAAAAAATAAAAATGTGGAAAAAAAGATAGAATATAAAGCAGGAAACAGCTAATATTATTTCCGGTTACACTGGAAGGTTCCTGGTCTTTGTCCTTCTGAACTCTTGTTTTTGATTAAAAAGGTAATATAGCGTATAGATAATATATAGTGTATTATATATCTAGTACTTTTATTGCTTGTTTATATACATATTCCTTTCAAGCAAAAAATTGGCAACTGATAAATTTGTAGATAAACCAAATCGTATAACTTTAATCGTAATTAAATAGTTGTCCTTGTTGAATATTTGAGCACTTTCATGGCGTTTGCGAAGACATATCGTCAAATAAATTTAACCAAAATTGAGAAATTGGTGCGTTTTTGATTTCAATTTTACTAATATTTTAAAATTCCTTCCTGATTTCGTAACTTTTTTTTTTCTTATGCTGATTTATTGCTTACGACACCACTGACATTTCTCTAATATTTTACTCAAGGTAACGCAATTTTATAATGAGTGTGCATAATAAGAAAGTTTTCGAGAGAATGTCAAAAAGTAAATAAAACGTTATTTTCTGCTTTTGTCTAGGAAAGCAAACATTTGCAATTTTGCAAATTCGTGTTAGGATGACGATATTGTCAATTTTTAGTACCTGAGAAGATAAGACTTTAGCTTTTAAGCTAAAATGGTCAATCGAATTCAGGTACAGAGATCAACATGACCACTTCTAGAAACGCAGTAAATAGCCTTGATAAAAACGAAAATTAGAAGACAGCAGTGTAATACCATTTAACGATGTGTTCAGTGACAATAGATAATTTGCAGTGTAATTGTCAATTTTTATTTATCACTGTTATTTATTACCAACTGAAAATGCTCATATATGTACCTACATGCACCGTGATGTTATAAATTTTGACTACACACCTACATAATAAGCTTTAAGATCAACTTATTTAAAAAATAAAAGAAAAAACTATTATACAAATAAATATAAAAGTCCAGATAAAGAAATAACAATGGAAAACGTTCAAGAAACATTTAAATAAGCTGGTTATGCAAAAAAAGCAAATATGAAACATTTTCGATAAAATGCTTGATTAATTAAAATAAATATTTGAAGAAGCGAAATTTTGACAAGTTCAAAAAAATAATTCAAACCTCCATCTTAATGTTTTCAACCTTTTGTTTATTATGTCAAGTGAAACTGTTATAATTTTATTTTTCCTATACCCTGTTTTTTTTAAGAAAAAATCCTAATTTCTTATTTTGACAGCGATTTCTCCATCAGTGTATTGTTTCTTTGTTCAATTAATATTAGCTATATATTCCGCTTTTCGTTTACTATATGTTTCTTTAATTTTAGACAAACCTGTATTTCCTTTTTGAAAACATCTTCATTAAACCGAATATTGTTTTTTAATCCATTATTCTTTTTCTGTTAAATATGACTCGAAAATTTTAAAATACTAGTCCTTTTTCTGCTGTTTATTACATTTTCACAAAGAGTTTTCAAGAAATATTCTATTATATTTAATTTTCCAGTTCCATGTTAAATTTTAAATACGATAATGATGTGATTATCAAAAATTTTTACTTGTACATCATTATTTAACAGGAATAATTACATTGTATATACACAGGAAGATGACTCAGACGCTTGAGTATTTGCACTGATGGTAAATTGCAAACGAAAGTATTAAGCAAATCTAAAACTTTTTTTTTGTATTATCTTTGTTAATGCCAATTGTTAATAGCTTAACCATGTGTGATAAAATGTTTTTATTTTTAGTAATTAATTCGTACAAAGTTATAAAGTCATTAAGACATCACAATTCCCGAAAAATGACTCATCAATGGTAACGACAATTAACGATTCATTGTCAGTTTCATTGGCAAATAATTCGCAGTCGATTTCTTTTGATAGATATACATATTAATATCTAATCTTATTGTTAGTAACGTGTGATCAAAAAGTTTTTGATTAGAGTATGCGGTGGAAAAATTTTTCACCTTTGATTGAAGCTGCTCAAGACAAGACTGGATGATTGCATCAGTCAAAACCAGACCGTACGAATCAAGCAACGATATACGCCCCATAGATGCCAGTTTTTTTATCGCAGGATGTAAATTGTACACAACGTTTTATTAAAACTGATACACCATCTGGATTTTTAGAAAGTCTCTAAAAAATGTAAACGATAACAAAATTATTTATGTTAACATACATCAGTTTTTAGTCAACGTTTGTTTACAATTCGCGTGTAAATATATGTTAATTACGATCAAGGATACAAACTTTGATCATTAATAATGTTATCAAGATGGCACAATAAAAAATATGATTTATTCAAAATCTCTTGCAATACGCAATTTAAAACAAAAAAATTAAGGTTGTTAAATTATTTTTTGTAATTTTTATAAAAGATATCAATTTTTTTAATATATATGTATATACATTTAATAAATATAGATTTAAAATTTCTTTACTTCTAATAACTGTGAGCGTATAATTAGTTCTGGTTGTACCACACAATATTTTATAATTAGGCAGTGAAACTACCTACACTGATTTTACATTTATTGTTAGCACAGTTTAATTTATAAAACAAATTTACACAGGATGGAAGATACATTTACGATTAAAGATCTGTTTAAACAAAAAAGTTACGGGCCCTAACGGATTATTGGTCTTCCACTAACAACTTTTAGACTTATCTGATCATCTTCTTTAACTTATTTAAAAAATTTGCAACAACTGATTTTTTCCAGTCTTTTATAAGAAATCTAGAGGTTCAAAACAACTAAAGCGGAGATCAAATGAGTAATTTAAATGCAAAACGGTGTATAGTACTCAAATATCTAATCCGTAATACAAATACTTTAAATTTAAGAGAAAATTTAATTGTTGAAATTCAGAAGGCGATTTTATTATGCCCATGTCATATGATCAGAAAATTTCTTAACATCGGTCAAAATGATAATTACAGTGCGGCAAGACGGCGGTACCTACGCTGGATTAAAAGTATATCATCACTTAATGGCAATATCCATGTTGGTATGTGAACATCCGGCCTGATGGTCGTGCCGGGTGGTGGTAGGTTTAACTAATAAAAAAAAGGTACATCAGTTACACATCATAAGAAGTGTTAAAAAAATCTATGAAATATTGCAAGTATACAAATGACAAAATTGTCCAAAAAATGTAGAGATAAGCTAGAATCATTTAATAGAATTGTAGATATTTCATCAAAAACAGGACTGACGTTATTTTGATTTCAAAAGCTGCTTATCACAGAAAATGTTTGTTAATTAAACCGTAACGATTTATTGGTCTTCGACTAACAACTTTTAGACTTATCTGATCATCTTCTTTAACTTTAAAAAAATTTGCAACAACTGATTTTTTCTAGTTTTTTATAAGAAATCTAGACGAAAATAAAATAATGTAGAGGTTCAAAACAACTGAAACGAAGATCAAATGAGTCATCTAAATGCAAAACCGAGTATATCCACCAAAAACTGAGATATTGGTACCGTTGGGAGACTCCAGCGCCTTCAGCTGTATTAGTTATGTGTTTCAAAAGAGGGTAAAACCTATTATTACTAAATCTTGAATTGTTGCAAAAGGGTGTATCTCCAATGGTGCCCCATTAGCAAAATGGCGTAATACCAACAATGGCCACTAGTCTCCACAACAGACGGAGTAGGTCCTATGAGTGAAGTCTATGTTTGATATTATATTACTATGGCAAAACGTAGTATTTTCCCAGTGTTTTTTCAGGTTTTCTTTGTTTTAATCTAGTACCTATCCACCATGGAAGGAAGCAAAAATGTTCCCGTTTCAAAACGTAATATGTCTTTAAGTTTGTAGCAGAAAGGAATGAGTAAAACCTTAATCAGATATTTCACCATATCTAACGATTGTTAGATTGATCGATAAATTTGTTAAGATGGACATACTCCCTTTTGAAATTGGACGACTCAAGTGAAGAAGTTCGTTGGGTATTTCTGCACTGGTTAAGGCTAGACCTGTCTTTTTCAAAGAGAAACTTGAAACCTCTTACTGTTCAGAGATTTTGGAGGAAATGCTAGCTTATATTAAGGAGACTGATGACGACTATACGTCAATAGTCGTCAAGTAGAAGACACATCTTCAAGACTATTTACTAAATTTAATACATCTCAATAAATGGCCAGCAATTGGCTCTGTATTATTCTGTAATTAAAAACGTCTAAGCACTAAAAAAAGAATTATTGAATGTTGACAACGATATATTAATAATACTGTTAGACTCATTTTGCAGACATTTTATATCATTATTTTTGTAATGTTCTTGAATTAATCTGTCTTAATTCTTTTTAATGATTCCTTGTATAGATTTTAGCTCAAAAAATTATCAGCTGTTATAAATTGTAATATATCAGTATTATCTCTTTTATCAATAGATAAAAGATAGTTTTCTAATTGGATTAAAACACATTTAGTTCTACTGTAACGTTCGAAGTGTAAACTTAGTTGGAGTCAGGGGCGGATTGGGCCACCGGCAATTTTCCCGGTGAGCCCTAAGGCTGCTGGGACGAACCAAAATTTTGAAGTAAGTGACAAAAAAATCATTCGCAATTTTGAGATTTTCTTTGAATTATTGTTATAAAAAAAACATCTATTTTGTGTTAGCGTGTCATTATTATAATATAATATATGTAATATAATATATTATAAAATAATATAACAGGATCAAACTATTTCCTTTCTACGAAACTGAATTGCATTTAACTTTTGATATCTACATATATTAAATTTCCTCATATCAAAATTTATCTAAATGTTGTGTAACTTTCACATCGTGTATAGTACAGCGCCAGATTTTTTTTGATGTATATGTAAGCTTATATTTGTTTTCTGAACAATATCATAATGTAAATTATATTATTGAAATTAAAAACCAAGTTTAATCATTTGTATATATTTCTAAAAAAATCTTAAAAAACTAAAACTAGATTTTCAAAAATTTGATGTATAAATGTTAAAACTGTAAGATAAGTTAAGTAAATAAAAAAAAATGTGTTATGTAAACGAAAGATTTAAAAAAGGCTGCAGTGGTTTTGGAGATTTTTAAATAAAATTCCAAATTTGACGGTCAAAATTTGGTCTTTTTGAAAATACAATAACATGAAATGATTAAGTATTAAAAGAAAATAGCTATAGAAATTTGTTTTTTTGAAAATTGTCCGAACTTTTTTGTTCCAAATATATTTATGCAAATAATGAACAACTGTCTTATTCTTGAGATATGATATACCGAAAATAGTAATCACCAGAATTATTTTATATGGACAGAATAAATAAATGCTATTGAAGATCATAAATAGTTATCCGGAAATTGCGGTTAGCAGTGCAGAGGCGTAAGAACTGTATCAGCAATTCAATCTAGGAGTAAAATTATTCTTCCTTATAATGGAGGTTAACACCTGAGAAAAAAAACGAATGAAAACAATAGAAATTTCATGCTTTCAAGGCTTGCAAATTTCTTGAGATGGATTATTACATATCGATTTTTATTTGTGTGTATGGTTAGCGTCAGTTGGTGGATCCTAATTCTTTTGTGACTCAAAATCTTCATTACCAAACAATTTCAAGTTCTGTAAATTGAATTTTTTCACACATCGTTGTCAATTAGGAGGCTTTTAGTGACGCTAATTGTACCTTTCTTAAAAACGTAAAAATTTCGTCTTTCTACTAACTGCGCTGTAACAGCAACACATAAAATACGCTTACGTAAAGTCTATGCTTATTTGCAATCGACAGTAGCGCAATTTGATAGAATGGAAACTTCTAAGGTCGTTTGCTATTTTTATTCAGCAATATTAACAACTTTTTGATGTCGGTGAAATTCAGTTTATTGCGCAATGACGAGCTGTTGTGATAATTATTAGCAAGGTAATTCTGACCAAGCATGGTTCCCAAATTTTTTGTGGATGTAACCATCATCTTAAATATTTATAGTTTGTCCACCCACCACTCGTTCAAATAGAGGAGGGGAATGCTCCCCCACTACAATTACGTGCAATGTTACCAAAAAATTTATTTGATTATTATAGCGTGATCAAACTAATTTTATACCTGACTTGTCTGCTCAAGTCAATAATAATAAATGAAAACATTTCATTGAGTGATTTTCCAGTGTTTTTAGGAGCAGTTTGTTATTAAAACAAAGGACACGCAACACGTACAGAGATCGACAGAAAGAAGAGAAAGAAAAAAATATTTATACAAAAATTTTTAAACAGTAACAACTTCTGTTACCCGCCACTGTTGGTGTGAAAAGTTCCTACGTTTTTGTTACTACTTTCACCACTCACAAAACGAGATGACAAATAAATTACGTCTGAACTTCCCTTTACATAAAAAATGTAGTAACTCATTACAGACGTACCGAAAAAAATTTGAAAGTATGAAAAGAAATAAAAGAAACTGCGTTTCAATCAAATATTGCTTTAATTATTTCAAAAAAGTGATTGTGAAAAATGCATAATCTTGTCTGCACGAGCTATACTTTATAATTATTTATTAAATGACAAAACACGTGCAAAACAGAAACAAGATATCAAAAAAGTGGTAAAACCCATTGGCTATAATTATTTTACAAAGTGGAACAAATGAGAAATGTTAAATTCAAGTTAATACATTTTTCACTTAAACTCAATTATTTGACAGGAATCTGTCAAAAATTTTAAAAATTGAAAGTCTAGAGAGAACAATTTCTCATTATGGACACTGAAAATTATATGAATTATTTATTTCATTTTTGTTTTTTTTTTATATGCAATAATAATGAATAAAATTCTCAATATTTTTTGTGCAGTCTAAATTGCTTGCATTTGTTGACATTCCATATTTTAAGCTCAGCTATATAGGGTTATTATAAATGTTTCTACCATCATAATTAGCTGTGATTTAGTATATATACGTATAGATTTGACGCCTCT
>QDEB01088395.1:0-11847 GCA_004193795.1 Asbolus verrucosus | reverse complement strand
ACAATCGAAACACTAAATATAAAGAGTACATCATTTGTTGAGATGCAAGAATAACAATAATTTTACTGGTGGAAAGTCATTTCACGTCATCCCCTTTCATCAGTTTGTTGAGGGCAACTGAAAAAATAAATTTGATGCTGTCTTTTTAATAATTGTGGATTCTGTAAGTATACACAGGTTTCCCTATGAAATGTCCTAACGAAAGTGTGAAAGCGCGCGTACTGTCGTGTATTTTTGGTTGCTGAAATGGTAAAATGCAAGGGGCAGATTAGAAATCTCCGCTAGAGTTAGAACAGCCTTGAAATTAAGCTAGTCTTTCATAGATGTCTCTCAAATCACTTTTTAAAATTTTGAAAGCAGATAACTCAGGCGCTAAGTAACCGAGTTTGATTTTTTTTCTTTTGTGTGCCTACATTTGATGACAAAATTTCATCGTATTATCTTAATTAATAATGAATTTGAACTCAATATGTCAAAGCATTCTTAAGTTATCGACGTAATGCCCTAGAGGTTTAACGAGCGAGCGAGGGACATGGACAAGATCAATAGTGCTCCTCGCTAATGCTAGTGCAGTAAGTAACTACATATGGGCTCCCTTATTAATGCATCACCTAAGCATTGGAACCAATGTAATGAAAATTAGTTATTAACACTAGTATCCTTACTATCGTTAAATTTTTAATAATTCATAACTCTATAAGAAGATATATAACGAAGAAGACGGAAAGGCGATCTTTTAAACATATTTTCAACATATTCAGTTGATAAGTTAAAACACCTTACAGAGATGCACTCGTTTCGAAGTAAGCGTAGAAAATTTCAAATTTTCTGTTTCCGCCAAACATAGTAGATAAAGGTATTTAGTCTGAAGTTCCAAATTTGTAAATTAAAAATTAAAATAGTTAAATTTGGTTGAATTTGCTTCGTAAATAAAAAAGTCCCCTCCCTAGGACGAGGCCTTTCGATGAGACACCTGTATGTTCTGCTTAAATCTCGTTATCTTTAAACTTGACAAAAAACTGTTACCGCTACCAACTGCGCTATTTTCAAACTTACATCATTTACTTGAACAGACAGATTTAAAAATGAATTGATTCCCAACTTCGACATTTTTTTGTTTCATTGTTTATAAACATTTTTGCACAGGTTTAATCAAAATGCGTATTTTGATGGTTGTTATTATTCATCCTCGACACATTTGGCTGAATTTTAATTTTAATTTTCGCTAGTCGTAAAAAATCGATAACTTCTACATTTTATACAAAAAATAAAGTTAACTAGTTCACACATATAACGTCAGTTTTATGCTTCATAAACATATTTCGATGTCTATGACCCATATTTAACAGCTCATCACAATTTTATTGGCGTTTTGATTTATTAAACTGAATTTTAAACGACTTAAACTGTTTACACGCTAAAAAAGCATCTTCATCGGAAAAAATCTAGCAACTTGAATAACAAACAAGGAGTAAGTCAAGGATGCTCATTAGGATCCCGAATCCTAAGAGTTACATCAACAAGTTGTATTGTATATCAAAGAAAACAGAGTTTATCTAATACAGAAAATAGAATCCTGGAGCTGTTGCTCCACAATATTTCAAGAGCAAGAACAAAACAACCCATAAAAAAATTAAAGGCACATTTCGAATTTGAAAACAACACAGTCTGCGAAAATAAGCCGATTTTTTGGTTGTAAGCGATTGGCTTTCTAACAAAATTACTCACAACAGCTTGACATGACTTCCGAATTAGGACGTGCAGATGAGTAAGATTTATGGGGGCATGTTTCATATATTTTTGTTTTTCATGGCAATATGAAAAAGCTGAGCTGACACCATACAGCGCTGCCTTATCCTCTGATTTATTTGCATAAACATACGCGAACAAGGAGCTCAATTTAATTCGAATTGCTCAGGTTGCGGATTAATTATTTTCGGCTCTAACGAACTGCGTCGGAGATAAAACAGTGTCGTAATTCGTTTATTTCGCACGTCTAATGTGTGCTATTGGACGTGAACTTGGTCCTGTTTGAGAGCCAAGCTGCTCCTTTTTAATTGTGTTTTTACAGAGTCGAGAGCATATGAATCAACAAACGCGTCTTTAATATTGTGGAAACATTGGGGTTTTATGGAGCTAAGTAAGCCGCGTTTAAACCCTTCTAAAATTATTGCTCTTTGTCGAAAAAGAACGAAAAAATTCCAGCGCAGCTACTCCGATGCTGGGGCCAAAACGCCGGAGAATATTGAATTATGACAAAATTAACTTTTATGAACTTTTTACGTAAAATACCGATATTATTTTCTAAAATAATGTTACTGTTTGCCGGAACCCTTTGCCAAAATGATAAATATTGTTCTACCCATGCATAAATATACATACATCACATGTAATTACAGGTATCTTGATTCAAACTAGTTACAACTTTCTCTACACACCTGTTCTGTATTTTAATATTATGTAAACACAGGGAGCCTTGCATGGAATGCCTCTATCAAGTTCAGGGCAGAATTTATTTGTTAACGCTAACATCTATTGCAAGTCCTATAGAAATTATTTCCAGCCGCAAAAATGAACGATATCATAGAATTTAAGTTCATACAGCACAGAATGTGAAAAATACAGTGTCTCAAAGATATCTATAAGTTAGATTACGATTTTATTATTATAGACATGAAAAAACTATTTTCATACGAAGGTCATTACGCACTGTTAAAAATTATTTGGAAAGAGACAGGTTTTTCGTTCGAGAATGTATTTTTTTAATGGGGTACCAATTATTTTAGCATTCTCAGACTCCATTTAGAATACTTGTGATGGGATTATATAGCCTTCAGCAGGCAGCTATGGAGTTATTTGATTTTAATTATGAAAGATACTGCCATTTTGATTCTTCTCTGTATATGTTGATATCGGCCAAAGGAGTCAAAAATTACATCATCTTTGAACTTTATATCTTAGATTCTTTTCTACTTTTTAAACGAAAAATCTAGAGCCGCAACCAATTTCACCAAAATCGACATAACGGCGAAACTTATCTTTGATAGATTAGATTTCTGTAAGAAAGTCAGTTTCCGAAATGTCCGTTTTAGGCTGATTTTGGCCCATCTTTGTGTTATAAATACAACAAAAGTTTCTTTCAAGAGGAATTCAAGAATTCAATTTTTCACTTCCTGGATTGTCGAGAACTTGGTCAAAATGACGTCAACATTTTTCGATAATCTGTGATCAATCTTTAACTAAAATGAAATTTACACTTTTTTGTAAAAGAAATGGTCTCATTGTCTATCAAATTGATATATCAATTAATAATAATATGTTAAGACAAATTTTGGCACGAGAATCATCTTACTGTTGAAAAAAGTAACTATATTTTGTAGATTTTTAAATATATCTTTAGTTTAATTAATTTATTCAAAATCAGACAAAATTGTTTAAAATTTCAAAACTTTGGTTAAAACAAATTATGACTTAGTATATAGATTTGATTTTAAATAGAAGACAGAATAGATTTATTAAATTAAAAATTTAATAATTGTTACTATTTTACTTCAAGAAGTCAAAAAATACTACATTTTATTTTCTTTTAACTGCAAACTTACAATTTTTTTTAACTCTGCGTATATTTTATGAATATGCGTACCTAATAAAGGCACTTTAACTCTCAAAAAACATTCGAAACAAAAAAATGTTCAATAGCTAGCCAGAGCAGCTGTACGTTTTGATAATGTTAATTGTAAATAGAAAACAACTTTGATATACTAATCCACCATCATGCTGGTGATAAATCAGTGTTGCTCTTTGTTAAGTTGTGTGTAAATATAACTTACTTTTTAACGAACATATTCAAAATAACAAGTTTTTATTGACAATATGACAATATGATGATTGCTGTGTCAAAATGTATCCTAAAACATTATTATTCATTTTTCTGTTACTACAGTAGGTCATTCGGATCGTTATTTTAACAAAAAACTCGATCTTAAGAAATATAATTTCATTTTCATTAAAACTTGAGCGTTATTAAAAAATGTTAACGCCATTTTACCAGGTTACCGATCACCTGCAAAGTTAAAAATTACTCTATTGGAATTCTCTTATTCAAATTCTCTTAAAATTAGCTTTTATTTGCTGTAAAACACAAACGTTACACCGAGAGGGCCAAAAAGCAACGTGCTCCTTTGGAAAATATTCGACTTTTCCAAACAACATTTTTTCCAAAAACACTGTAAATTAGAATTAGATAAACATTTTGTAACACTAAAGTTACGAAGTACATTTAAAATTTAATATATTATAGTAATAACATGCTGACCTAAATTCTGAATTACGAGCGTACTTAAAGAATATTGCAGAGGTTGATTGAACTTATTAAACTCTGTTCGTTACGTGATTCACCCGGTATAACAGCAGCAGTTTAAAAATACAGTTGCGTGTTATCCTTGCGCAAGAATGACACGCAAAATCGTAAACGATCCATGTTTAATTTCGCTTTGATTCGTGTTTTAAATTGTTCGTTCTATATCCGAGTTTCATATTTGAATTTGAATTTATAATGATGTTTTACTTTAATTCAGTGTAAACACAAATGGATTTAACAGAATTTCTCATGAGCCGGGCAAGAGATTTGTGGCGGTTTCCAATCGGAATTCGTCGCTTTTTAAATTGTTGATTTAATTTAAATCTGCGACTATAATTAGTGTGGACGCGGGTCCAAGACAAATTCAAACACATTTTAAATATATAATTGCATCGCGAAGCGCAGCAACTTTTATATTTTCCATTTAATTGTATAAATTAAGGCGTTCGGGCGTCGTCTCAATAATTTCCATTATGCTCAATTTAAAATTAAAAACATAGCAAATTGAAAAGTGTATTTTAAGAATCCAATTTACATGCACATTTAATTGGACATTTTAATTTCGCCAGCCAAGCACGTTCCGTGAAGTGGCTAATTAATTGCCAGAGTGAAATTGTCATTCTGGCTCGTTGTTTAAATTGTCGAAAATCTAGTCTTTTAATGCGATATTTTTTTATGACGCAAACCCACCGAAAGCGATAATGTCGCCTTTGCTACATTTGTGACAATTTTCGTCTCTTCTCATCCACCAAAATTGAATCAGTAACTGTTAGCCGTTAAACCGAGTCGGTAAAAACAGTCTCCATAAAAATGTTAAGTCTTTTCTCTCGAAATCGAACAATAGATCGAGTTACCTCGGCGATTTTAGTGGCCCCACTTTATTTCGGTTTTATTGCATTGCCGGCGAAATTGCACGCGACCACAATAAAACTAGCACTTAGTGCTTATTCATAAGTAAAGCGCGATTATGGCGGAAAGATAGACTATGTTGCTCGAGGAAACTATAAATTAATTCGGAGAGAAGAGGAGAAGCGTTTTCTTTACAGTCACAAAGAATTACAATGAATGTAAGTTTGCTCTAATTCGTGCAATTAGTAGAGCTTAACTCCGCCGAACAAATTCTCAAACTTTTAATGTATGTTATTAAAGTAAATTTACGTGCAGCTACAGGATTTAAGACATGTCCTAAGCTTTTTTCATTTCCTTTTAAATAACACTATCCCAAGGAACTTCCTAACAGGATTAAAGTCGCCAAACGTGACGATTGCCTCGACTTGCTGGAAAACGGGGTTTAATACTGCGAAATTTAATTGTTTTAAACCGTGAAATACAAACTCAATCGGACTTGGCCCAACTGAATGCAGTTCCCTTAATCACCACTGCACCATCTCCTCGTTCTTTCCTTCTTCCTTTTTCTTTAAACTCAAAAAAAAAAAAAAAAACACCGTCGATGACATGTGTATGCACATTTATAACTCGTTTCAAAGAATAACATCTGCTGATGTTCAGTGAAATTTCAATGAAAAAATGTCAATAACAGTAATTCTGACGCTAAATCCTAGAAATTATAAGCACGATTTTTATGTATTTTTTATATTTCAGTTGAATTCATAAAATAAAGCTTCGGCACATTCGTTCTTACATTTGTTACATCAATTATTCAACTATGAATCTTTTATTAATAGATTCCGAGATTTTAGGTGAAACTCTTCCTCATTATCACACAAAACAAAAACTGTTTACCTTGAATTACAGTCACCTGTATTATTCATAAATAACACAAACAAAACAAGTTTTTGCTTGTTATTACTGCGTACTGTTCGTACTCAATCTCTGATCAACATTAATTTCTCTTCAGTTAATTAACGTTTCATATTATTTGAGGATTTTTTTTCTAGTTCATTGAATTCTGTGACTTCCATTTTCCATTCATTATTACTTTTTGAATCGTGAATTTCATAATTGTGTTTTCTATTTCATCTCTTCAATAATCATTTCATGATTTGCTTTTTTTTTGGACAGCACATTCAGGTGTATTGCCTCTTAGTGACTTCAAAAACTTTTTGTATTCTCTTTTTTTAAGCGATTTCAGTGGCTATTTCTTGAATTCTTCTAGCAATGTAACAAAACGAGAAAATACTCTATTAATTCAAAGTTCTGTATTTAAGTGGAGCTTCTTGAAACTGAAGAAATATTCCATTATCCTGTTTTCGCACAAATTAGATTGAATATAAATAAAGTTTCCGTGTCATTTTTTTAACATTTTATCATAAAGAATTTTTTCTCAAATTTCTCACACATTTGTTTGCTTACAGTTTACTCCTGGTTTTCGTTCGAAATCCGAAGTGACTGAACTTTCATTAATTAGTTTTTAACTAACTAATTTGTGTACAGACAATAGTGTGGTGAGTGCCTTTTTGACTTTAAAAATGGCAGTTAGTATGACACTAACAAATCGTTGTTTTTTGCGGGCGCTGATGACAAACACAAATCTGTTTTGTCGCTTGCCTTAAATGTTATCATATAGCATGGTATCACCGGTAAATCTCATCTTGTCCTGTTGCAATTGTAATAATTTTCATCGTATAACGTACCCTACTGTCAGTTGTGATGGTTGTAACACTCCATTGCATATCAAATGTTTAGAACTACTTTTGGAGGTAGTTAACGTCCTTATAAAATCAAACTTCCTTGGAACTTTCATCAAATTTGAGGTCTAGATAATTTTTGATCCAGCCGAACACCGACCTCGAAATTTTTGACATTTCTTTCAAGTTTTCACCTTCATTTCAAAACATGAAATGGAGAATTTTTGAGTCATTCATGTTAAACGGGTGTTAATTTTAATGGTAGGGTGGGTAAAACTCCAATAGTAATTTCTACAAATATATAAGCTACCCTCTGCCTTCCTTTGAGGTAATGCTTCGGATTAAAATCGGCACAATAACTCAGCTCAGGAAAATTTGTGTTCATACCAACGTATCGACAATGTTCATTGAAAGTAAGAAAATACGCTAAAATATGCACTATTATTAAAAATATGCACGGAATCATCAAGATATGCATAATATGCATTCTTCTTATTACTCAATTTGCATCTGATTACGTACAATTTAATCCTAAAACTCAATATTTTATAAATTTACTTTAAAATGTAACATACGCATTTTGCATAAAATCCAAACTCTACTTGACAGTTTTATTCATATTGAAAATTTCTCTCCTCTCTTCATCGCATGGATCCCACAAAAAAAGTGGAGAGTGTATATATGTATATTCACAACTCATTGTCATTTTTCTTCATAAGAATCTGAATTTTGATACTTCCACCCCTGAATCTCTACGGATTTCTTTTTCTAGCCCTGCACTTACACGGAATAGTAGGGGTACTATTTCTTGTATTTACCGAATACCTCACCGGCAATTAGTAAAATTCTTTTTGACTTGATATAAAAAAAATATCATAACACTGCCAATTTAATTTATATTTGGATATTTTAACCTCCAAGACTTTCTTGGCCAATCACTGAACCCTGTTTGAGGACAACATCGAATCTATATTTATCGATATATTAACTGTTTCTAATCTCTAACAACTTATTGGCGCTCCAACTAGATACAGAGGATCCCAGATTTCTTCAATTTTAGATCTCATTCTTACCAGTGATAAAAATTTTATATCCTCCATTGATTACCTCGATCCAATTGACAAATATGATCACGTAACCGAATTTAGTAATCCTCAGGGTCTCACATATCATACCCCTTCCGCCCAAATATCAGTAATTCACAAAATTAATTTTTTTGCCCTTTGCAATCTGATTTGGACACATTTTTAAAAAGTGACGTGGAACATCGATGGAAGTCTTCACTACAATGTTGAGGTCCTGCAGAGAAAATAACACATGTTCGTTTCATTGTCTGAACAATTTCAACAAAACCTTGTCTTTTTCACAATTTGTTATCTAGATTGAAATATAAATACAAGTTATGGAAAAATTTCAACGTTCAAGTCACTCCAAGATTATCAGACCCATCGTAAGTTTTCCAACTTATGAAGTAAAGGCAGAAGCAATTATAAAAACGAACTACTAAACAAACCAATATCATTTTATTCTTTCACACTTGTAAAAAATAACTCTGATATCCTCTGCTCGAGTAACCTAGAAATCGGCGACATACTCACCAATGTATTCAAATTCGTATGTTTATCTGAACCTTATGACACAACTCTCGTTTCAAATGTGCCAAGTATTCATGAACTTTCATATTTCATTTATACAAACCATGGTCGAAACAGATCTTCAACTTCTGTCACCTAATTCTTCACCTGGTCCTGAAAACATTTCTCCACAAGTGCTAAAGCATTGCGCAACTGTTCTGAGCTTACCTATATACAAGATCCTAAAAACATCAAAACAAAATTAAAAAATGGAGATGGAGCAAATATGTAAGAAATTAACATACATAGAACCCATATTGAAAATAGAAAGGATTTTACATAGAAAGTACACAAAAACAGTCTACAACAATGGCAGCACATTAGGAAAAGAAATAATCAATACGAAAGAAAAGTTAAAGCCAGAAGAAAGAAGTAGAGTACTCCAACTAAAATGGGAACAATATCAAGCTATAAATAAGAAAAAGAGCAAAAGAAAATTTAAATCCACTTGAACAATTGATTTTCGGAACTAATCTTAGACAAAAAGGGTCTAATATAAATAGGGAAACTACAAAGATACTGCATATAGAGAAAAAAGAAAAAGACTAACACTCTTAGAAGGCAAACAGAATTAAATTTTAATCCAATATATAGTCATAATGTAATAATGTAATTCTGGTCTCATCCTCAAGTAATTATATTAGTAATTTTAATAATTGTAATTGTTTATTAAAAATTAGCAGTAAATACCGTTATTCATAGAGTGCAAGTACAAGTACAAGAAGTGAATTTCAGTGGAAGAATTTCCTTCAGAAAACAGTCCAGGTGTGCTAAGCTTGTTTCTCCAAAACAATCTGCAATCATCGAATTAATTACAAAACTTAAACTAAAATCCAACTCCCTCTAGTGCAGTTGCTTAGTTACTACTCAAGTAGCAAGATGCGGATGCACCAACCTCTGTTGGACTGAGCATGTCGGAAATCGGCAAAATCGCAAAGCGTCCCTAATTTGCGATAATTAAATTATTCTTCAAGTCTTAATTTAGATTAATGTTTAAAATCAAATTTAAACAATCCATATGTTTCTGAGAAATTGGGAGTTTGCGAGTTTGCGTTTGGTTTTATTTTTAAGTCTGGAGAAATCTGTTTCTATCGAAGGGGGAGTTGTTTTAGCTTGAGTCATATAATTTGTAGATGCGAAGCGAATCTGGAGTGGCGGCGAAGAGCGTGTTCGGACAAAAGAATCTGAAATCCGCTGGTGGAGTACAAGTGAAGAGGCCATCTCAGCATCGTTGAGCTTGCAGTTGTCGAGAGCAGTGACAGTGACAGTGAATCAGGGCAGCCCGTCTGGCTCAGTCTACTTATCACGAGCCCTTTAACACAGTCCACTGGTTCTTCATATACAGCAAACAAGCATAATGGCCGCTCCGCTGACTAAATATGACGTCGAGGCTAATTAATTAAGATCGTGCAGGCTTCGCGATTTTTACCTCAAATATTTGGCGTGGACGGGGCAATCGGAGTGTATAATAATGGGAAGTATTTGCGGGAAAGCTTTTCGAGTTCTTGTTAATTATCTTATCACTACATAGGGTAATTGAGTTTCTTTCAAACTTAAATTGGTTTATTCGCATTTGGCAACTTTCTCTTGCAGTCCTTATTTAACTTAAACTAAAGTACTCCGATTCTCAAACAAAGATTTTTGCACGAAGATAAAGTCGTTTTTGTTTCAAGCAAGATAAATAATTTCGACTTTCTAGGAAAGCCACCACTTAACGAGCCATTAAAAATTCGCGCCCAGCATAAATTTTGTTGATGGGCTCTTTTTTCGGGGCACAAAAGGCGTGTAATTAAAATTTTCACTTTCGAGATGTCTGTAGCTTTCCAGATTTCGGACTCGATAATTGAGGCCTGAAAAATTTATTCCAAACTTTAATTATTTCTCCCTTTTCTCTCGAGCACCTTATCGGCTTCTAACCGCTGAAAAATTTATAATTTTTTTTGTGTCTGTACAGCCGAAAAACGCAGTTTCAACACTAATCCGCACAGTCGATAATTCACGGAGACGTAATTAAAATGTATCTTACACTTGACCTCGTTCTTCATTCTTGGCTGAATCTGAAACGAGCTCGGATAGCATCGGCGTCAACTTGATGGCGCGCCGTTATTTTCAATTTTCTTATAATATGAAATTGTGAACGTTTGAAATTATTATCAGTGTGACTTGTGTGAAATGTTATTAAATAGACTTCAGTACCCGGAGTTGGGAAACATCTGGATCCAGTCGACGGTTGTCGTGATAAAGAAACATCTCCCAGAAGAATGACATGAAAAATCGTTATTCAATCGCGACGGTCTGCCGAAACTGTGTCGAGACACCGGCAACTTGCAACTTTAATATTAATAATTTTTTCCGACACCATTTCTTTAAAGCGCTACGAAATGTCACACTCACATTTTTACTGCGGCACCTGCCTTCGCCCACGCATTCTACCAACTTACAACTGAAAAACCCTCGAATGCAAATCGCAATCAACACCTTATCGTTTCTTCGGCAAACTAAATTACTGCTCTGCCTATCCGTTAATTACAATAAATGAATTAAAATAAGAGCAGTCATGGAACTTAAAATGTTAAATTACTACACGAAGTTTCCGAACATTCGGCAGTTTGAAAGAATCTTTTCTATTTTCATTTATTTGTTCATTTTTGGGTTGTCATCTTAAAAATTAATAACTCTTTTTGGAAAATTTTGAAGCTAATTTAACCAAAAAAATCTCTTTATCACTCTTTTGGAACCTAAAATTGATGTTGATGTTGAGTTTTTTGGCCAAGGAAATTAGAAATCAGAGAAATTGGAAAAATGCTGTCCACACATATTGTTTTTTTCTTTGTACAGTTAAAAATTAATGATTCAATGGTTCAATCAAACTTTCTCAAAAATTATGTTTAGGAGAAAAAACTAAATAAATTTTAGTTACTCTTTTGTTACTGATATATTTCTAATTTGGTTTGACAGATATATGGCAAAATATCAAAAATTACCATCTTCTTGTGTGAAAAAGAAGATTAATTTTTCTTTAATTAAAAGCCTGGAAGTCGGAGCCTGTGGATCTTTGATTTGTGTGGATCTTTGAAATTGATTTAATTTATTTAATCTAGGTGCAGAATTTGCACCTTATATTAGCGCATTCGCATTATTTTGCACGTATTTTCATGTGAAATGACAATTCGAATTATATAGGGAAGTTTGTAATTGAATTTGGAAAAATATAGAAATCCTCACTGTTTATAAATCTAAAAATTTTGAAAGCTAATAACTTAGG
>QDEB01088362.1:5984-26762 GCA_004193795.1 Asbolus verrucosus | reverse complement strand
GAAGGTATAGATATAGAAACGTCTTGTTACAAGCGCATTCGTAGATTTATAAATAGTGCAAACAGACTTTATTATAGTAGGAACTTGGTACTTTTAAGTTATGTAATTCATAAAAAATTCAAAAAGGGTACAATACAACAGAGTAAAATTGGTTGCGTTAAACAATTCTAAAGATGCAACCAATAATACAGGCACTTTTTTTAAAACGATCGACCGAAATGAGATTTCTCAAGGCCTTCGCCATTATGAGATTGATGTTGATACGTCAACCTACAGAAGTCGCAAGCTCATAAGAGGGAATCATTCCGGTTTAAATTAGTTTAATGGGCAAATCAGCATAAACCAGTCACATTATAATTAGGACTTGAAGTGTTCCGTTACTCTCTAAGACTATATTTACATAATATTAATTACCGTTTGTAAAAAATCAAACTTTTTGTCGGTATAGAAATTGGGTCGGCCTTTTATTTTGATTGTTAAACCCATATTGAACCAGTTTACTAATCTGAATTGTAAATTTTGATAAAAACATTGTTTTAATTCCACATTTAATTATACGAACGAAAGGGTGAATGGTCCGTTCACTTTTACTCTACTTTGTTTCGAACAGTGTTCCCGTTAAAAGGTGAGTTTTTAGAGAAAGATTCACTACGATCAAGGAATATCGGTATAAGTAGAAGTAAATCACATTCAATTTAGACTAGATGTAGAAATAAATAGGTAAACTGTAATTAGAGTATTCGTTGCAGATTGGTGAAAGGAAAATTTCGATATTATTAGGCTAATGAGGTGACCGCCATCTCATTAGCTAAATGCTTCCAAATAAAACCACTTAACTGTAATTATTGCGCAGCTCGTCGCCGGGTCTGGGGCCACTGAAGAATCCGACGAAAAAGCGGGCGCAGGTGGAGTTGCCGAAATTGACATCTCCAAGAGTGTAGGAGACGGGCACCACGGCTACCATGGCGAAGGAATTCCCGGACCCATCACCCGTTTGTTTGTTGTTGCCAATCGTGGTATCGCTAATTTAGTGCAAGACCTGATCTTGGTAAAAATTTATCTCTGTACTTTTATTATTTTGTTAATGTTTGTGCATTACAGCGTTTGGCTCAAACTAGCGAGAGATTAGTCAATTTCAAGGCTCGTCTTGTCACATCTCTCATCTAAGTTCCATCGCCATCGTAATAATTTAAAAATCAACCTCGCTCATGCAGAAAATTTCACATCGCATTGTTACCACTATTGTAGAAAAAAATACAAGCATGAAGCTCTTTATTATAAATTAATTTATCAGTTTCTATTTTTTTTTGTTATTTTTTTTTAATTTAAATTTTGTATATAGGTGATAACTTTTTCTTACTTCAACATTTTAACATTTATTGTGGTCGTCTTGCCATTCTTCTTTAAATTGTCACTTTTTCTATTCTATCATTAGCTTTAAATTTTAGATTTAGAGATTTTTCCTGTTAAACTTAGCTTGTCATTAAATTTTACCAGATGTATATAACCTGAACAATTGCTCAGTTTGATATTCACAAAAAAAGCATAAAATGTAAATAGAAATTTTTTCATGGTGTAGATATCTATTTTTTTTTTCCAGTAATGTAAGTAGTTGTAAATAATTGCTCTAAAAATATGTTAAACTGGTTTAATTATATTTTGAAAAATTTTTATAAAAAAATCATTGTATGTTGTATTTTTATAGTATTACAAAAAATACAAAATTTTTAAAAAATATATATTTTATTTATTAGTATGAGTGAAACTAAGTCATCATCAACGTAATGTGGTTTGTTCACTACCTAGTTTTTTAAGTGACTAATGTTTAAAATAATACGACACGTTATAGCTTTGTATTAGGTACTTAATTGCTTTATTCCATATCAAAAGCTACAATATATTATAATCATATAAATACAATAAAAAATGTCATATTTCTAAAATCATAACTTTGGTACTTTATTATACAAACTAAAAAACTTACAACTAAAAACAAGATGGATTTTCGTTATATAATTACCGAGAGTATTTCTTATTTTGAAAACATTTGGTTAAAAAAAATCGCGCCTAACCAACTAGTTACAAAATAATCTTGCACAACGGAGAATTAACAATTAATCATTCAGTCTAGTCCATAAGTACATTGCTGCCCTGACTATATTTTAGGGAAGTTACCAAGAACAAAGGGTAAATTCACTAAAACTATTCTGTTTATTATCTATACAAAATAAAACATTTACACACACCCTCCGCTTCCTGATCTGGTTACACACAAAAACACTTAGAAAAGCTGTACATTAATACTGTAAATTCATTATACAATTGTTGCTAGCTAATATTTGGAATTTTCAATAAGCTACATTTGGCACGCGGTTCATTAAAAAATATTATACGTTCTATAGTTAGTTACTTAAACTGCAACGTAAAAAACCATTCACACTATCTGTCCGTAACTGTCATGGAATGAGTGAAGCTTTCACTGAACAAAACACAGATCTAGAGGACTAAACGGCTGAATGTTTGCCTATAATTTCACCGGATTTCGAGTAGACATGTTTACCATCGAACTCCACAGACATGTTCCGTTCGCCGTTCATCTGACCGTCTGACTTTAACGGCTCACGCTCCTCCCTAAACACGAAAGATATTAGAAAGTATCGGCTGTGATGCGGTGCTAGCATCATGCGTCGAATAAAGAAACCAAGAAAAGGACATTTGTTAGTTGGCTATAGAGAGCGAATGTTTCGAAGCTTGGTTAGTTTCATGATCGTAAGAAATTTAAAAATAAATTGCCCGGCGCCTCCACCATCTTTCTCTCCTAGTGGCAATAATTGGCGACAGTTCGCTAAAATTGCAGAAAAATTATCTAATTCTGCTCATAACGAGAACCTATGACTTGAGTTCCTCTTCAGCTAAATTATGCAAGTCCTGTATTGTGTACAACAGCTCTCGCGGGACCCTAACGAATTGCAATTTCCAGACACGACTCTTCACACCTTTCTTTAAATTACTGAAACTTATTTAAATGTAGGGTTGCATTTGGGGTTGCTAACCGTAATTCCGGTTTCAGAGAAGTTTGTGACCACATAATTCGCAAACAAGGACTAGCTAGTTGAAATGTAATCAGCGTTGAGGTTTCTGTACTAGCAACATTATTGATTTGTTTCAGTTATTCTGTCGTTTTATAAAATAAAAATGCTTCCTTGAAAAACTCTTGGACGGTACTTCAAAGCTGTTTATCCAATATCGAATTCATAAAGTTCGCGAAGATGGTGAAGCGCGCCTGGATAATGTTTTCCTGGCTGCGAAGAATTTTTAGCTCGATGCCGAGTACTTTAGGGCATCGATACATAATTCCGCTCTCTATACGTGTATGCAATAATAACAATATGCTTTTGCATAAACATCCATGCAACACGGGCTCCAGAGAGTCATGCAAACATCATCAGAGATATCTTACATGGGTGACGATGCCAGTTTGACAGGTAAGGGCAGGTTGAGACTGTTGGGGTGCGCCGGGGCAGCTTTGTAACTGCAATAAGGCAGCGGAAATCGCCAACTGTATAGACTAAAATTTCCAACGAATATGTATAATGTGATGTGTAAACACGACAAATGCACAAAACGTCACAAAAGCATGTGTTATTATGGTGTATTTACAAAATAATGAAGCAATATGTACAAAAAAACAAAGTTGTGTGGATAGGCTTTATGGAATATTGATTCGTTAAATAACGAATGAATCTTCCATGAATGTACGATTAAAAAATAATAGAAATAATACCTTCCAAGCTTCGGATCTTCCTCGTGATGTTTTGATTTGTTCCGATCGCAAATAAGCGCCAATATCCCCGCTCTGTTCACACAGAAGCAGATTAAGTCCACTAAAATTAGCACCAAAATCACACCAACTACTACAATTCCGATAATGGCAGCGCTAGTGACTTTGGGCTCGTTAAAGGGCACAGCCGGGTCAATACCTATTAAACAAAACACGATAACTCATCTACACATTTCCGGGGATCTAAGCGAGACTTTATTTAGTATGTTAGTTTATTTGTGAATTTTCAAATCAATGCATCTTCGCGACTGATACAAAACCTATCACACCTCTCCACAAAGTAAGGGTTTAAAAGGGGGGGGGTGTCATACATTTTGTACAAAATGTGTGTAGGTTTGAGTATGGACTGATTCTTCCATCCATCTATTCTAAGAAAACAGCACATGCCGGTTTCTAACCAAAAAATAGCGTTTAAATCATTAAACTCTGAAACTATGAAAAGTTGGAAATAATACGAATTGTGAAACAAAAAAGGGGCTTACATATAATCCGTTTTTATTGTGATGCATATTCACAGTGGTGAATATTTGTGTTGGTTAGTATATTACTCCCAAAATAAAATCTAAAAACATGCAAAGCAACACAGAATAAAGAAGCGGGTCGAATTTATAAACTACCCAGTCGAGGCGAAAAAGCAGAACGAAGTGCTACAATTTTTAGCGAGATAATTAACCAAAATTACGTTCGTTCTGTTTCCCGGCTTACACTGGCTCAGATAACAATAAGCTACGTACATTTCCGTCAAGTCGGTTTTGTTCCTTGTCGATTAAACACAGTGAAAAGCAAGGATTCACTTAAAAGCCACTTTCAATGTCACTTCACAAAAGCACAAACTTAAAAAAAAATCAAAAACATACAAAAAAATTGGATTTTACTCAAAAGGGAAGTGATTTAAATGATTTTATTGATTCATAATTAATGTTGATATAAATTGACATGTTTACTTTTAATTGCATAAATTAGCCATAATTATTAACTATTACAATGAGATTGTGTTTTTGTTTTTCGTTAATGATAAATTACTTAAATTTATTGTCCAATTATTCAAAAAACACGTAAAGAAAAAATACTACAACATAATTCCCAAAAAGTTTTTAGATATTTACATGGTATACGTGGAAAAAATCAATACAATCTAAAAACTTTTTTAAGTACAAAAACAATCATGGAGACATGCATACGTGCGACATTAAACTAATTCTGGCACAAATACACCAAGCAACAGAGGTCCCTGTTGTAGCCATATTCATTTCCTTGAAGTCAGTCTTCGTCAATTTAAACTATTTTTATAAAAACTTCAACAACAAAATAAAATTTTTTCAACATCAACTACCACAAACACCTCTTTTTGCCAATATATTTCTTTTCTTTTTTTTGGTATTTGTATATAATCGAGAAAAACATTCGTATAATTAGAAAAACAATTTTCTTAAAATTTTTTGTACTACCTAACAATATATTTTAGTTGGCAGCACAGGATGGTTAACAACTGAGTATTGTAACAATTTTATTGTTTTACAACATGCTCTGGTCATCAAATCACGCAACATTCACACTTGTAACTACATGCAAATAAAGGGATAACTTCTACTTGTTAGTAAAAGTGAAAAATAAAAACCTCTAAGAAGCTCAATAAAAACGGATGACATTCAAAGCTGCATCTTAAAGAAAAAAAAACATTAAAAAACAATTGATGGAAGCACTTTGTGCCATGCTCTTATGTACAACTAAATAACAACGCGATGGAATGTGATTTTTAAAATCATGCCAAAAAGCTCCATAACAAAATCTTTTTACAAAATACAATACACAATATGAAAACGAAAATTTTAAACAATCTGTTGTTTTAAAGCTATGATGCGTGATAATACCATTTATTTACATAATTAATTTATATCGAACGGGAACACATTGAATTAAAACCCCTGTAGTGAATAGTTTTACTTTTCCTATTTAGCACCGATTCGTATAAAACGCACAAAACACTACAATTATAGTCATTGAAGCCTGTAGTGGGATATAGAAAGATGCACTTGAAGTCGAGCTCCCATAAAAAACACCTAGAGGGTAGGAGGGTATTGTTAAAAAGATAATAGAACACACACACCACAAAATAATAAAAATCGCAGACTTTCATTATTTTGCTCATGGACGCACGCATTTCACAAAAACTGACTGCACAAGAGTAAAATCAAACTGGTGCCGGCGGCACAAACGGCTCCGCCGTTGTAAGTATTATAACTATAATATTCCTGAACCTCACCTCTTGCCGTCTTCACTTTGATTTGCGCCGGTGAACTCAAACCTATTGTGTTGTGAGCACGCAATTCGATCTTGTAAATCGTGTCCGGTCGTAACGCGTTTAGCTCGTAACTGGTGTACTGTACGGACTGTTTGATTTCTTCGCTGCATTCGGAATCCTGCCAGCCTCCGTTGACTTTCTGCGTCTGCAATCGGACAGCGGGAGGTAAAGTAAGACACCAAGGCGGCAGCGGATTTTTTCGTGTCAAAAGTTCACTTACCACGCAGTATCTGATCTGATAACTGTCTATAGGATCGCCATTGTCGTTGGGAACGCTCCATCTCAGTTCGAAGTGGTCGGCATAGGGGCTGACGGCGATCACGTCTTGTCTGTTACTGCTGTTTTCACCCTGCAAACTATGGGTGGGCACAAATATTTTTGGTTCCGCGGGTTCTGATCTTCTTGGCATTGTCAGAATGGGGGCGTTCTTCCAAGGCCCGAAACCCACATCGTTTCGCGCACGGAATCGGAAGTGATAGGTCCTTTCCGGAGTGAGATTCTCCAGAATGTAGGGGGCATCTGCCGAAAAAGAAAATACATAACGAATATGTTCCGTCATCACAACGGTGTTTGGAAAATATTTAATTAAAACAAAACAATTTGCATGTTAGCATGAAATAATTTGTCGACTGCCGGATTAAAATCCATTAATTTGATGTCACTCAACGCAAAATAAATATTTTCAATAGAATTAACTTTTAGTTCGTGTTGTAGTGTTTGAACCTGCAGTGCAAGCATTTTCATGTCATCATTTGAAACCGTGAAGTCACGAAAACGGTACCTCGGTTCATATTTTATAAAAAATTTTACGATTACTAACACCTCTAATTGAAAAACACCAGAGCGATTTAGGGTCACTTGTGTATGGAAACTGTTTTATATTACTTACTGTAACTCCACGTGTGGTTCCTTGCAAAGTCCCAACTGATGTCCCTCTCAAGTTTGTACTGCACCGTGAAAGATCGGATGGGAAGCGTGGTGAAATGAGTGGGCGGTACTATACCAAATTTGACAGTAGTAGCCGTGTAACTCTCCATTTTGATTTGTAAGATATCTCCGGGAACTTTCGCTTCTTTTAATTCCAGTAAAATTGTACTGGACCCCAGCTTATTACGAGCAATACACTCATACTTTGTGAAAAATCGATGATTACCTTGGGGTTTCACGATTAGACTGGACACAGGTCCGTTACCGATTTGTTTGAAATTTAGTGAATCGGGTTGAATTTCAATTCCGTTGTATTTCCAGGTGATGGTAGCGTTGGGTATCGCCTCCGGTATGCAAGTAAGATTCCCGGGATTGTTCTCCCAAGACCACGCGACGGGCAAATCCTTGGTCCTTGCGAACGTCGGAGGAAATTCCACAGTGATATGTCCATTTTTATAGCTGGTGCCTGCGGTATTATCAGCAATACATTCGTACAAACCGTCGTCACTACGGTTCAATTTTAGTATTTCCAGAACTCCGTAACTCTCCCCTTTGCCTTCAAAAGATTCCTGAGATAAGATAATGCGTCCGTTTGCTTGTTGGCCGCCTTTAAACGGTTCTTTATTGCTCAGTTTTCTGAAGATGACCCGCGGTACGGGGCGCCCTCTCGTTTTACAAATGATTTTAGTTTCTGCACCTACAGGAGCAGTTACGTTCAAAAGTTCGAAAATCTTAGGCTTGACCAGCACATTAATTTTGACCTTGCTCTCGACACGACCTGCCGGATTTTCGGCCGTACATTTGTACACGCCATCGTCGTTGGATTCTACTTTCGTGATGATGAGATCTCCGGTGTTCTTCTTGACGTCGAAACGGTCGGTTTTCGATAAATCTTGACTAGTGTGTTCTTTTATCCAAATGTAAGTGGGCGGAGGCTTCCCCGTTGCCACACATTTCGTCGATGCGGTCTCACCTTCGATCACAGATACTTCGTTCATTGCTTGTATTTCAGGAGGGATAAGCACCTCCACCTGAAACAATAATTTTAAAAAAATACGGTTTAAAATCTATATTTCGTGATCAGAAAATCAGAAATCGGCAACTGCAACTACAACTGCAGCACTGGGAAAACGTCAAAATTATCAAAGAACTTTTACCTTAATGTTTTTCGTTTTGATGTGACCAGTGGACAGTACGACAGCTGTGCATTTATACGAGCCATCGTCGGTTTCTCTGACGTTTTTAATAAGGAGTCCTTCGTTCTGAACAACGAATTTGTCATTCGTTTGTATGATTCGGTCGTCCTTGTTCCAGTCGACGACAGGTGTGGGGTTCCCTTGAACTTTACATTTGACCAGAAAATCTTCCCCCACCCTGGGATACTGCGATTCAGGGGCGTCCACGAAAGTGATGTCGACTAAAATTTAAAGCTTTTTATTTTTCGATGGGTGATGTTTAACGAACTCACCGAAAGTAATGACAGTGGCAGTGGCTCTCAGTTGCTCGCTTCCATAATTCGCCGTGCAAGTGTAATTTCCCGCTTCATTCTCCTGCAGCTTTTGAAAAATCAAAACTAATCCGGGTTCCCCGCCCAATTGCTGGAAATTAAAATATAAATTAGTAATGAAAAATAAAGACTGACAACCGCGTGTTTGCCAAGGAAAATTGAAAAATGAATTTTCTCGAATTTCATATTTTCTGTAGCGAATGAAATTCTTCATAGTCAAATCAGTCTCGATCGCTGATTCATTTTCCTTTCAGCCGAGATTGTATTTTCTTGGTAACTTCCCAATCTGCCGCCCCTTTCAATTCGGATTGTAATTTCACAATTTTAAAATTCTCTCCAGATACCGTGTCTTTATAATAAATCATTAATTTCCTGCCTTTTTTAATCATTTTTACCGTATCATGAGCTTTCGTCCCGTTTTTGTTGCTCAACTTTTCACTTATTTGGGCGGAAAGTTCGAAACGACATCATTCAATTTTGTTTTTTATTCGTTTATTGATTCTATTCCGGAAGGGTTCTTTCTTGCTCCAACTAGGAAAAATGAGTCCTCTGCTCCGAGAATCTATCATACATTTTTAAAATGATGTCCCTATTTAAACAGTACTCATCCGTTCTTTTGATCTCATTAATACTCTCTGGAACAATCCGATTCTATCTATTATTCAAGATGCTGCGCGAACTTTGTTAGTCTCGACGTAAAAATTTAAGGCGATTACGAAAAATTTATCGAGTGCCATTAACATCATTCATCGATTTTAATAATGATTACACTAATGGAAGAATCACGTTTGTCTCTTTTTAAATTGCTTGTCGATCAAATACTTTTGCGATTATAGAACGTTTTGTTTTGATTTTCATTTTAAACATCATTTTTCGTTCGTAGATGTCATAGCACGACAGGATCTTTAAATATTCTATTCATACCACTATTTGGATCCTTCTTCTTTCATTTCTCCGTTATATTTTCTTTCGCATCATGAAAAAAAAAGCGGAACACCAGGTTAATAAAAAAGTGTTGATCTATTTCTTGGAATCCAACACATTAATGAACTTGCCAATTTTCTTGGCTCTGATTTTATAAATTAGTTTAAATTTCCCTTTAACTGTTTCATTGTTTCTTCATGGTGTGTTGATGTCGAGCTGCATCTACTGAAAATGATTTCATCTGGGACGTGAAGTGATAACGGAAATGTCGCTGTGTATGTACTTTATAGTGGTTTGCAGACCATAACAGTGCGGTGCATCAGCCAAATAGGCTACACTTACGACTACACAATGGACCTGCAATCTGCTGTCCCACAACGAGAATTTATGAAAATGGTTGAGAAACCATGAACTTATATCAGATTACAGTAACATCACAACCGCAATGAGACGAGATTACACCGACCCGCCACAAAAAGCTTAACCGTTTCCATCAATTATGAAAGCTCAATGGCATTATCATCGCCAATGAAACAAACAAGCAAGCAGCTTACGGTCCACGAGCGCAACTTGAAATTTCCAACAAACACAGCTCAAATGTACCGAAAGGAAAACGCAATCCGACCCATCAGCTATCAAAGCGATTGATTTAAAATGCAAACCGAAAAAGCTGAAATGAAATTTTTTTACCTGTAAAAAAATGGGGTTCGCCCGATTCGTGCTCTCTATCCTTCTATTTTTGGAATCGCTCCACTGTAATTCGCTGATCTGGCGTGGATCTTGGACGTTCGGTTTACATGTTAACGCCATACTGCCCCCAATTTGTTTGGCAACAACTCCTTTGTTCGGCTGGATTTCCAGCGATGGTGGCTTTTCAGCACATACCGCTGGAATAAACACATCAAACAATTTAGCGAATAATGAAGGGATCGTAAAAACACCGACAGTTATGTAGTGGAAATGCAATCATGAAATTACGAACTAATAAAATGACGAAATCTATTTTATATTGTAACGGGCCATAAACGCTTAAAGTGCACACGGACATTAGGGACAATTGCCAATGGAACCCCATGCAGCCATGCACTATCCCATAAAATATTACAGCGATTTCGTCGAGACATAAATTGACGTTAATACCGAATCCATCAATATACATCACCTGACCGACAAAAAATCATTAACCTCTGCAACCGGCCAGGCAGTTGTTCCAATTGTAAAATGTAAAACGTTCGTATGAGCCATGAAAGTGGCATATTCATTTAAAAATGTGATCAGTATATATAGAATTCAGCGATTTGCAGGAATAAACCGCATTTTTAAATGGGAGTGATTTAATTAAAGATAGACATCTCACATCGTAATTTTGCTGTTGTCCCAACGACAGTTGAGTGTGGTGGGCGTCCACCTAATTTAAGTGTCTTTTAGACCAATCCATCTTAATTTATTTTAACAGAATGATGTCACTGATTAATTTATTAGATCGTTTCGAATATTTTTAAACAGGTAATTAAAAAAAAAAACGCTTAATTCCAGTAATAGTTTAATAATTCATCAACAAAACTTAACAATATTTAGTCGAAGCCCTGGGTTAATGGGGGTCGCTGTGGGGGAGCTGGAACGGCACTAAGTAATACATATAATGGGCCATAAACAACAATTACCTCGAGATACATGGAGCCCTGTCGCACTTTATGCAGCGCTCGCTGAAAGTTAGCTGAAACCGAGGGGAAGTACACATATGCGACGTGTTCATCCAAAAATTACGACTGTTGAAATTTAGCCTGAACTGAAACCGGATGAAAGTTTTTTTTTTTTAAACGAGACTTAATTAATCTGGCTCAAGGTGTTCGTTAAGTTTGTTGTCCCTGTGTGGCTTTAAAATTCCAAGTATCATCTCGCATTCAGTTATTAAATTTACAGCTAGTGAATTACCTCATTCATCCAACATGGGATTAATCCATGCGCCATAATAAAACGAACGCGAAGACGAGTTAGCACTAATACGCTCTCGGAAGTAATTCACTTTAATTAATGATAATGTATCTGGTTCATGGAATTCCAAATCGTCAAATTTTGAGTGGTCGCAGAAACGAGTTACTGTCTCCGTTGAAAGTGATAGTAACATGTTTCTCTCTTGATCATCACCGACTGGTAAATAAATTTCGCAGAGACAAATTGGTGGCTCATAATCATAACAAATGGAAGAAACGTACTATAAAAAACAAGTTAAAAAATTATTGATCGTTGCAGCAAGAATAAAATAATAGTCTTAAAAGGAATATACTGCTACTTCAATATTTTTTGTATTTTAAAAGACCATGCAGAAGCGACGTAGTTGAAGTACAAGATTAAAGAAGTGCACCAGAAAAGAATTCGTAGTACGAACGTAGATAAGGTTTTGTTTGAAACGTGCGCCACTGGAGCAGTGGATTTTTCGTTGTTGGTTCACATAAAGACTTGAAACGTTGCTTCGATGTCTACAAAAAGAAAGCAAGTGATTAATTATAGAAAACGTATTACTGCACATTGTCGGGACGTGCTGGTCGTATATTAAATGGAACAGTGACAGGAACGTATTGCAAGGTAATTTTATAGTAACATTTACGTGAATAGCGTTATAAACCCGCATTAGGTGGATATATAAACAAATGCCGAGACACTTTTCAACATTACTAACATTCACAGTTGGGTCATAATAAAATTATAAGCACTCACCCCGTCGGCATCATTTACAGCGCGCAACCGTATATTTTGAATTTTAAATTGAATACACGACATTTTCATTCGGTTTAGCGTTTTATGGATCAACGCGAAACCTCGAACTGTATTTTTATTTTATTTACTCCATCAACCTCCAGTCAGACCCTCGCTTTCCCTGACGTACGTATTGTGTTATCACATCATTCCCAGGTTAGCTGTCGCGTTCCTGCTACCTATCATACGAATTTTTTTATTCGCCCGTAAAGAATTCGACTCGTAACGAAATTAAACCGAAACGATCAAACAACTTGTTTAAAACGCTGTTTGATGTGTCTATCAAAGTTGAAATATTTACGCTTCGAATTTGGTACATGGACGACCATAAAAATGTGCACAGAGCGTTAAAAGGCGTCAGTGAAGGGAAGCATGCGAGGCATCCAGCATTGTTCTCAACTGAGAAACAACTTGCAACTTACAAAAAACCTCCCTCCCTTATTTTATGGTATATGATGCGGAACACCATTAACCTCATAATATATCACAGATCAAGACGGTTTCTTATCAAAAATTCAACTCAGCTCAGCTCAGCTTTTATTGCATGAAAATTTCATTACTGACAATAACAAAAAGAGTCACACTTAAGTCGCATACCCGCAGGCTATAATGTGATGATAGGTACCGCTCCTACTGTAAGGAATGCTATCGTGTAATTTAGTTTTTTTGTTGCGAGATGGATGCAGCCGGAAGCACCCCAGCAAATCTGTCCGTATGTATAAATTTTGCAGGCGCTACCATCAATTTCATGGTCTGTTAACTTGTCCAGGACTAGGATGACAAAAAGCCCCAATACATCACGGTCTAAGGCCTAGTATTCATTGTTCTATCTCCCTAACTGCGGCCGCAGAGTTACTGCTTCGTTTTATTGCGGAAATTATTGACTGCACTCGCGAAATTTTCCAAATAAAAAAGGAAACGCGAAGGTAAAAAGCCGCATTAAAGTTATGGAACATTATGTGAAAATGCATCACTGTTTCAAAAGACATGAATACTTTTCTGACGCCTAAAGATTTCAACAAAGTTGACACATAATGGCGCGTAAACCAGACATCTTGTGTCTATTCTATAGACAAATATGTAGCTTATATACCAGAGAAAGTACCAAGAATCCTAGATTGCAGATATGAATAAAAATTCTATTCTAATAAAATTGCTGCGGAGATGGATAGTTAAAAATATGCATTCCAAGTCATTTCAATTTTTTTAATCGGAGAACCAAGATGATTAATGCTTAGTTTCAAAGAAATGGTAATGGGAATGACGACGTTTTTATTGCAGTAGTTTGTTGCCTTAATATTCATGGCACACAACGACGATAAAGTCAGAGCATAAAGAGCATTTAATTTAATTTTGATCATTCTATCAATGAATTCCCCCCAAATGTCCACCGTCCCTTGAAATATTATTTTTCTCATAGTCTGCTGATAAAAACATGATCAATACTAAAATATACCAAATATTTTCAAGAGTGAGCACCAAAACCCATAGAGAGCCATAAATCTATTGGCATTTGTAACCGACATTAAACGAAGGGAACATCGAATAATTGATCCTCTAACCCGCCCTTAGCATGGAAAACTTCTTCTGATATATTTAGAAGTGTGGTCCCACGAGAGAATTTCGGAGTTTCGATACATTTAAACGCCAAAAGTTTTTGTCTTCGACCATCGGCCAGCAATTCAATACCAATCAAGTTCAGCAACGTGTTAAACAGAACACACATAAACATGCATTTTATGGATCAACGCGAAACCTCGAACTGTATTTTTATTTTATTTACTCCATCAATAATTAATAAAAGAAAAACGTTCAAAATAGTTTTTTTTTCAATAAATATGTTAACGTTAAAAAAATATTGGGGGTAAATTTCAACTTAATTGACAGAAAAACATCACCATTGCAAAGAGAAGCAGATATTTACATTTAGATTATTGCAAAAAAAAAATACCTGGACCACTTACAAAAACAAAGAAGAAATTTCGTAGGAAAGAAAAATAAAAATAATTCAATTCAGACAAAAATCCACAAATTTAAACAATAAAAAGATGAATTTGATAAATACTTACAAAGAAAAAGATATAAAAATTTGATGTCAGTGGCAATTTCAAAAAAAATGAATTGAAACTATATTTTGTAGAAAAAGGAATAAAGAAATTTTCCAATTTCAAAATAAGTGAGAAGGAAAAAATAATGGGAAAATTATGGGGCAGTGCAAATAAAAATTACTGGTATATGAGATAGAACGCAAAAAAAGGATAAAGGAAATGAAATATACACAATTTTGAGAAATGAAATGAAATTAAAAAAAAAATAAAGTAGCAGAACAATATTTGAAAAAAAAAAACAGAAATGTTTCATACATGAGTAAATATAAAAATCAGGAAAAAAAGACCTGGTAGGACGAAACGTCAGCACTTTATATATTTATCTATTTTTAAACGATCAAAACGCATTATTTTCCAATTTTTGTGTATTCAAGGGACATTATTTGTAATTCAAAAACAAAAAAGTTACTCATCCCAAAATATTGGTCAAGTATTATGTAATATTCCTATCGATTCTAATAAAATATTATGATAGGGTCGTCCATTATGTTTGACCTCATAATTAATTTACGAGATAATCAATTTTTCTTCATTTTCCTCTTCATACAGTCATTACTTGTTTAGTGGAAGCTTTTAATTAAANNAAATCAACTGAAGACGTACGATTTTATAAAATCGCAACTAAATTATTACAGATCAAAGAAACCAACTTTTTAAGGTCATTCAAAGTAAAGAACAATATGCGCTGTGTTCATCGTCAAACTTTTCAGGCTTATCTCATCGACGAGCTTCAATTTCAAGCTTTTCGACTTCGGACGTGAAGATAATTGAATAAATAATTGAATTTTAATTCCCCCGGCCTTGAATGTTTGCAAATAAATAGGCTGTCAAGGAGGAGGTTCGGCCTTGCAACCCCAACTTTGTCAAACTTCATCAATCCACAACTTTAAACTTGGTCAATGGAAACCAACTTACACACAGACCACAATCTCGGCCCCCCGTCTTTTACAACTTGATCGACCGTCTGTCTCAATCTCCAATATATCTTAGAGTTGGCCCGATTAATTGATGCAGCTTACATGATTCCGAGAAGTTTGTTTATGATAAACCGTATAAAAGTTGGGGAAAAGTTTCAGGCGGAGTTGCTCGATCGGAAAGTGGCTCACCTCTTTTTGTGCTTCACTAAAACTTCGCTAAATAAAAGCCGGAGTAGTTGAACAGAAATGCTTTTTTACAGCAGAGCAAAGAAGCAGAGATGAATTGGGCTCACTTTGTTCGGTATTCAACCATCAGTTTAATCCATTAAATCGTAATTCTCGGCGATATATAGCCAAGGGCTTTGTTTTAAAACCCCGATTTTTTCCGGATTCTACGGGATTTTTATTCGGTTTTAACATACCGAGAGTACACTTCCTACGTCCAAGTTTTACGATAAAACTTTTGTATTTTCCATAGTTATACTTTAACCCATGTTAAAGAAGTAGTATCTATTATTACATTATTTTTCGGTACACTATTCCCTTGTCAGTTTCATTATTTAACAGCAACGGTAACGAGGGTCGACATGGCAAGGATCCAGAAAAAATGTCGAAAGCTACATAATTCCTGAAATGTAACTTAGGTGCAAACAGTGTAGCACTGAAAAAAAATGTATTATTACATTATTAACAATATTAACAATGAGTAATAATAATAAATACAAGCCACTGTGTTAAATGTTGCAAATATTACGAATTATAAATTGAACATTGGTGAATTGCAAGGAGTATATTATTGCATTTATTGTAACAAAATCACAAAATCAGGCTTCTCACAGACACTTAAAGTTTCACACTTTTTCTTTTATTGGTCCACAAGATTAAGGGAAAAAAATGCCGTTTCCCGATATATTTATTATATGTATCTATACTGGTTTCAAAGCACAAAAACACTTTTACTGTGAACAACTTTATTAAATTATCACACTGTTTAAAAAAAAATTACCAGATAAAACTAGATTAAGCTTCAAGTAGACGAAACCACAATCAACTTATTGCTTTAAATACAGAAAGGGAGAGGGATTAGTATAAGCACTAACTGAACAAAAACAAATGATGCTACAGTAACTCAGACGTTATATTTTTTTAATTATAAATTTTACTTTTTAATTCAATTCGTATTTAGCTTATGCTTTAATCGGAGGAGCAGAATAAATTAGACATCAGTTTTCTTTAGCGGAAATATTTGTACAGTCGCTGAGGCAATTTGATAAGGAAAATTTTCGTAAAAAATTATTTATTCTTTATTCACTTTTTTAAATTTTACTTGAAGACGAGCTTTTGCACTCAACAACTTTAGAATCATAGATATACATATATCTCAGAATTTTATTAACATCGAAGAAAGAGCATCATAATGGTAACGGTCGCGTGTAAATTCACTCCAATATCGGCTTTACACAATCTTAATCATGGTAATCCTGCATTAATTAACGCTTGATACGTGCCCGTTTCTGTTTCTGAGGTAGCAAGCGATCGAAAAAAGTAAACAAGCATGTATACAGTGTGCAAATTGATCTTTGTAAAGTTCCCTTGAGCTTCTTTAGTTAACGAAGTGAATTATCAAATTCATGAGGTCGGCGGGTCTCGAGGGTTGTTTATCATGAAAGGACCTAACGAACGCCCTTGTTATTACCTAAATGAAAGGTACACCGCTCATCACAAACACAAAGCCGCAATTACTCCATTTACTCAATCCCAATAATTCTTCAATCTGTGCCCTTGTACAAACAAGATTTGGAACATTTTGTTCTCAAAAAACGATATTGGCAATTCAAACTTTCCAGACGATCAGATTCGATTGGGTTGCCGGTTTTTATTCGTAACGGAAACCCGATTAACAGTTTATTGAAGCTGTTTCCTCCGATATCTCTTGTCTAACTGCTTCTCCACGTAAACATGTAAATTTTTTTAGCCAGCTTTATTGCTAATTGAATGTGGGTCGACGGGTTCTGATAAAGTGAAAAATATGCAAAAATTTGTGACGGGACGAAAACGTCGTCAGCATGTTACGAGCTTCTTTGCTTTTATGGTGCAAAATCCGATTGTTGCCCAAATTATGTCGGCGTAAAATCTTTTTTCTATTTTTTCACGTTCTTTTATAGATAAGTGAACCAACCAACACCGGCCGTAATAAAACCACCCAGCCTTGATAAATTTACAATTTGCCAGAACGACCTAGTCCGTAAACTTGCACGAACATGTTGACAAAAAACATCATACACCTGACCACAAGCTGCCTAACATGTACTCATGTAGTCTGTTAGAAATTGCAGTTCATTAGTCATAATTAACCGCTGTGCTAGAAAATTGTTTTTCTCTAAGCACAAACATTTTTAAATATGTTTAAAAAACATTCTGAAATACTTAAATTTCCTGAATTTTGGTAGACGCTCAAAGTTTTTCCACTTAGGAAGTTACGAGGTTATTTCATTGAATGCATCGTAAAAATGCCACAGGTTTTCATAAATAACTTATCCTTGAAAGGATATAACTCCTTTATGATATATTTAATAAAAGAAAGGCATGACAATGTCTTAACTGAAAGTTTGATTGTATATGCATTTGCATGTAACTCCACCAGAAATTGTGTAATAATAATAATAAATTAATAATGATCTAATGTCACTATTATCTATAACAGAATTTTTTCCAATGATATTGGAATGAATTTCGGAGTTGATAAGTGCAAAACTCAAACCATTGTTCGTGGTCATTATAAATTTGGAATATGTAATTAACAATGGAGAAAATCATTAAAAGTGTAGGTAAAAAGGAATTTTACAAATATTTAGGCAACAACAATCAACACATATTGAACACACAATAATTAAAACTAAACTGGCAGAACAGTTTTACACAAGAGTAAAGTCAATATTAAAAACAATGCTGAATGGTGGCAATTTAATCAAAGCGATTAAACCTACGCTGTTCCATTATTGACATATTCCTTTGGAGTGATAAAATGGACCACGATAGATATTCAAAAACATTATTATTAAAATCAGAACTATTTTTACAAAATACGATAAACATCATCGTAAAATGTGTGGTAGAAAGATTTACTTTACCTCGAGAAAATGGTGGAAGAGGTCCATTAAACTTAGAAATTCTACTTCACAATCAGATCTCAATATTAAAATAATATTACCTCGATAAAACTCAAGATAATACTCTTTTCAGAGCGATCTCTTCAGGTGACAAGAATTATACCCCTTTAAATTTAATTAACTCTAATTAACTCCGGTTTCTAACCCTTTGACAATTGATGTTAATAATATAATCACAAAAATAAAAGAAAAATCTCTACATGAAGATCTTTCCATGAACTCGAACAACCAAAAATTAATATTAAAGCTTCATACGCGTGGTTAAAAAGATCTAATGTTGATTCAGAAAACGAAGGATTTATATTTGATATCCAAGATAAAGTGATTAATACCAAAAAGTACAAGAAATATATACTTAGACAATTCGATTACTGATGATATATGTAGGATTTGAAACGCAGAATTGGCACAAACCCAATACAAAAAAGGCCGTATATTTGCCAAAATTATTCATCAACAACTGGCTTTAAAATATCATTTAATACAGGATCACAAATCATACTATCAATAATTATAAACTGTATTGAAACAGAACTGATTTAACTGATACACAGTATCGCTGCCAACAGGCCTGATATATCGTCAACTGCTGTGCCAAATTCACACAACCTCTTACAGACCTACAACAAAAAAATTAACAAATATTTACAACTTTCTGTTACAATTCAAAATGTATATCTTGAAAAAATTTCAAGTTTACCGTCAGTTATTTCAGCTACGGATATAATACCTAAATCTCTACTTCGCAATATTAACACTGTTAAAACTGTTGAAATTCAAATGGGATATTATGTTCATCTTCATATGCTCAGAAAATTTCTCAACATTGATCACAAATTGAACACTAGCGCTGAACTACGTCAAAATGATAATTATAGTGCTAATTACGTGGTGGTAATTACGCTGGAAAAAAAAAATATATCATCACTTGACAGCAACGTCCGTGATGATATGTGAATATCCGACCTAATGGCCGTACCGGGTGGTGGTGGGTTTAAAACTAACTCAGATTCCATATATTAGTATCAGTAAAAGGTAAAAGAAGAAAATATCAATATCATTATCTATATAGGTCTAACAATAGTTTAACAGTTTTATAATTATATTATTTTTGGCTTTTCCCAAGAATTACAGCGAAAATTTTAAACATTAACACGAAGCTTAATGAATTAACTACTAGTAGGAAAAAATGAAATGAAAGAACAGCGGAAAAGCAAATATTTTGAGACTGAAACAGTCGACAATTGCAGACGTTTTGGAGGCGAATTAAAATTCAATTATCCTGCTGGCGGAAGATGAAAGCATTGAAAGTGAGCCTTCCGATGGGATAAGGCTGAAAAATTACCGGATGGAAACTATCCGACAGCACTTGTGATGAATGTGCAGCTTCGAATTTTCATCGACTGAAATTGCTCCTAAATTGTTTCATTAAGCTGGCTATGCAACTATATGGATATAGTTCGTAAATATAGAACTCAAGAAAATCTCTAGGTGTAATCATTTTTCCTTATGGGGCACTTCTAACATTCTTCCAATAAGTTTTCCAAAGTGGGAGGTTTTCTCAATCTGTAGAAACGCAGCTAAAATATGGAGGTAATTATTTAGAACGTGCCTCGATTCGAAATTGTTGAATATTTTACAAAAATCGACTAACTACGAAATTTCATTTAATAATTGATGTGACGTTCACAATGAGAATATAATTTTATAAGTTATGAACAAAAGCCGACCTGACATAAATGATTGTCACTAGCTCGTCGAGGATGATGCGATTCGCTCCGTGTCGACGATATATCAACCTGCACGTTACATAATATTTATTAGTTCCATTATTCATAATATTCGTCATTTGGAATTTTCACTCACGCCAGCTTCCGTGTTACCGACACGACTGACCTGAAAAAAGATCCTCGTTTGTTTAATTTATGAACAGTTTTCTTAGGCTTATTTTCAATTTACCTGGGAATATAATTAAATTCCATACGTCTACCATATTTCAAACTCAAATAATAATGAATAACTGTAACCATTTATCTTCCGAATTCCCGCATAAATGCGGGATGTGCGATAATTGCGCACGATTATTTCGCACATACACGTCAAGATACGTTATTCAACAATTTACACTAATAAAACAATAATTGTGACACTGGTTGACAAAAAAATAACACGTCCTTCAGCAGATATTTGAATATAAGGACGTTCTTCGAATTAAGAATTTTTACAGTGTACTTTGACATTTCTTATAACTAACGGAAATATTTTCATGCTTCAGTATTGAAACTAAATTGTCGGTCTCATATGTACGATTGTTTTTACTGATGG
>QDEB01088348.1:0-14457 GCA_004193795.1 Asbolus verrucosus | reverse complement strand
ATACCGTTTGGATATTAATTAGACAAAAAAGAAATTAAAGTAGTATACTGGGTGATGCAGTTTAATATCCGACTTATTAAAAAAACATTATTACAAACTATTTTAGGTATACAAATTGGAAGACACCGTAACTATAAAGTTGAAAGCGAATGGAATATCTATAGTTTATTGCAAATAAAACAGAGAAGAAATTCTATTTGATAAAAAGAAAAGATGAACAAGTTGAATTGTTACAAAAAATTGCAGTTATTTTATACCCAAAAAATTATTATTTTTGCTCTTTTATATAAATGATTTGTTGTACTTTTTTAAAAAAGATAAAGCGATTTCATATGAAGATGATCGATTTCCCAAACTGGGGTAATTAAACATTTTACTAAATAAAGTATTAGCCAAAAGCATCGCAGGGTTCTGTTGAAATCGACTCCCTAAGTTTTGAAACTGATTGAAAAATACACTTGGCAGGAAACATAAATATAATATGAAAGTCAGAGAAAATCCCTTGTTAATGTTGTACTTAGTTAGAATGTTAATGAATAATAACTATTTAACGGCCCTAAAATTAAAAACATTGTAACAATTTATATCATTTTTAATATCTCCCTAATTACATTTATAAGTGAAAATTTTCCAGGGCATTTTGCATAGCCCATACTTTTGGTGTTTGTATGGGCCGCTCAAAATCTATCCTGCTGCATCTGCAGAAAACGACGTACTGTATGGCGATACATTTTGGTAGTTCTATCCAATCGGCTACTATCATAGTATTGGACGGTGAATATTTTTTTAACTGATTGACAAGAACTTTTAATCCAGGTCCTGTTGGTAGGTCATCCCCGTTTTCAAAATTATATTTGACAATGAAGTAGCATCCTTGTCTTTTTGTCACATATGTGACATCTTTTACAGAAAAATGTTTAGGCAAAATTCTCACAAACGGTGCTTTTTTAGCATCCTCCTCTTCATCCCAAGTACAATCAACCACATAATCCTCTGAACCGTGTAAGCAATAAAAATTTAACCAAGAATGTTAATTATAACGCTCACCGTTAAACAAATTGGGGTAATTCTCCAGGACGTCTTCGACGCATGGATCCATCTGCCCAGGAAGCAAATAGCTACCAAATCAGTACTAATGGCTATGGCTAATGGCCGATACTGCCACAGAATATCTAAATACTACTGCGCATGTCTGTAGTTCTGTCATTTCCGTTGCGCAGCGTTGCCACATTGCCATGGTATTACAAGTATTGTTGGTTGCATGACCTTATAGTGAGAAATTTTTTTTGACGTTCAATTTTATTTTCATGTGTCGCGTTATTTTACTTTAATTTTATAACCTGTTTAGAGGAAAACGTATTCATTTTTGTGCTGAAGTGGCCCAAGAGAAAAACAGGGCCAAAAAGGTAAATTTTAAGTGTTTTTAAATGGTAACTTGAAAAATGGGGTAGATTTGATAAAAAAATGGTGTGTGCAGAACAAGCCCATATAGTTTTGCTTTTTTTAAACATACCTTTGAAAACAAGGTCAAAATTCTTAAAAAAACAAAGTGTTCTGAGAGGGCCTACTAGTACAAAATTCAAAACAGTGTAAAATCTTTGAAAAATGTTCATTTTAAAATATACTTTAAAAAACAAGGTAAAATGCTCAAAAAACAAAGTGTTCTGAGGGGGGATAAAACAAGACAAGACGGTGAATTCGGATTGCTCATGAGGGCTTGTTCGAACTTGCATGGCCAAAATCGTATTCAATTGTGCTGAAATGGCCCAACAGAAAAACAGGGGAAAAAGACGAATTTTAAGTGTTTTTAAATGGTAACTTTTCTTGGCCGAAACCATATTCATGTTTGATAAAACAGGATATATTTCTTAAAATTTTGACTTTTTAAAAAAGGGTGACTTCGAAAATCCGGGCAAATTCTTTAAAAATTTTAACTTTTTAAAAGTTACTTTGAAAACCAGGCTAAAAGCATTAAAAATGTATTGTGTTCTGAGGGGGCCTTATTAGTAGTTCAAATGCATTTTTAAAAACGCTACCTCATTTCCCAATTAAGCAAATATGTAGTTTGGCTGTTAAAATAACAGAAAAAGTTTATAAATCTTAACTCATTTGTAAATTCACCAAATTGTTCGATTTATCGAAACAAAATACTATTGGAGGGAATGACATAATGCTTCGACATATCGAAAAATTCGAGTTATAGAGGTTTTATGCACGTTTAAATATACGAATTTGAACGGGAATTTGAATTTAGTTCGAGTTTTCGTCTTTCGACTGTATTTTAAATGACTATGAAATGAAATTACAACTTTATCATACTCTCAATTTTACTTATTAACTGATTTAATTTGTTTACCATGTATACATATATTTCACTACTTTGAAGTCACTTTACCGTATAAAACTGGCTGCAAGTTCGTGTAATTTGTCAAGTTGCACAACTTGACTCACACATATCTAAAATTATTGACAGAATTGAAACGAGAAATACCGCTACAGACCAGTACAATTGTTTAATATTTTTAGCTTTTTATCCAAGAAAACCAACCATGGTTAAATCTGCCACATGGTTGAGTTATCAGTAAGATTCATCACTTATGATGGAGAAATATCGGAATAGTACACAAACAACGGCTCTAATGTAAAAGCAATGGCAACTTTTCAAACAACGAGACTGGTGCAATGATAAAGTATGATCAGCGTTTTAAACCGCGTCTGCTACTATAAATAACTTTTGTTTTAGAATGGTCATCATTTGTCCACATAAAGTGTGCCTTTTAAAACTTTTTTAAAAGCCTCACCGTAACACCAGCGTGTCCAAAGCGACGTTTAAATATCCCTCGCTGGCGAGGAGGTCCAACCGGAAGAAGCGGTTATAACCCCAGCACTCGCCCACTTCGAAATCGGAGGCGAACTCCCTGACGATGTTTTTGGTGGTGTCGCGGCTGGCCTGGTGGATCATTTCGACGCGGTACTCGTACCTGGAATTTTCGATTACTTCTACGCCACTGACTCGAACCGAACTCACTTGGAAGTTTCCGGATATCCAGCGCTCAGTTCCAAGAAAACCGACAGATAGTTGCCACGCACCACCCCGTTTCCGTCCGGATAGACCTTCAGGCGCCAGCAAAGCCCGTTGCAGTGCAGCGGCGTCGAATAGACGGGGTCGGCCTTGCGTTGAAGCTGCGAGAAGCAGTGCATGACGAAAGTGCTGCTGTCATAAGCCGGGACTATCTCGCTGTGGAAGTCCGCCGGAACGGGCGCCGTGACGAAGCTCGTCATCGGTTTTTTTCTTATGGCGTGGATCATTCGGGAGAGTTCGCCGCTCTTCGTGATCATCTCGGACCTGGTGCACGTGTGCAACTGGTGCTCGATCTCGTGCAGCAGGTGCTCCAGCTGCTCCGTCTCTTGAGTCAGAGAATCCTTCTGTCCCATCAAAGTGAGCAGTTTAGTCTTAAGTTGGGAGTCGAGTCTGGCGATCATCAGTTCGACTGCATTCCGAATTTCTCGGACTCGTTCGTCTTTCGCCGATCTGACCGATTCGACATTTCGCTCCTGAAATAACATCCTCAAGCTTTATTCTTTCAATAAACAAAATACTCACGACTTCCTGGACAATGCTGATCAGTTCCATCAGGCGCCTCCGCAGCTGAGTCACTTCGTCTTTAATCTGCGTCACGTGCTGCTCATACACTTCATCCAAAGGCTTGAAAGTGTGGCCCGAATGGGTGCCTCCCCACAAGGCGCATTGGTGGCAAATGCAGCAGCGGCAAGTCCAGCAATAAACCGATAATTTTTCCGAATGCGTCGCGCATCTGCATGCGGAAAATTAATTGGTGTTTTAGCAGGGGAAAGGGGTCTTACTTGTCTCTGTCATTGTCATCTCCTCGATTGCCATTAAGATTGACAGCTTGAAGAGTGTCAAGTTGTTGAGTAACTTCTTCCACCCATCGACAGTTGACCAGTTCATGCAGGTGTAAAGAGGCTCGACAATGTGGGCACTGAGACCTCTGCTCAGTGAGCCATCGACGTATGCACACGTAGCAGCAGAGCTTTGAACAGTGGGGGCAAAGATGGGCATCTCGCAGCTTCTCCATACAAATGAAACATCGAAATACTTCGGCCAGTGTCTGTTAAAAATTATCAGAAATTTGTCAGTCAGAAACTAAACGAAACCTTACTGATTCTGAGGCATTGCTGAAGCAATCCATCTTTGCAAAAACTGTCGATTTGGGGGTTTGACAAACTTAATTTTTGTTACCGTTGACAAGCAGAAGCCTTGGAAACGGCTCTGTTATTTAATCTACCAGAATATCTACTAACCTCGACGCTGTGATCATCGTGCTTGCTTCCTGCTTTGCTTCTTGTGGCCATTTTGGAACGAAATACGAATTTTTAAATGAAGGATCACTGGAAGTAAGTACAGTTACTTATTCATGACGAATTTACGGCAACGTCCTCATTTAACATTCTTTAATTCAAAATACAGCGAACAAAGGAAAATAAACAGTTATAAGCTAGTGCGGGGGCAATCAACTGGTTTGACAGCTGTCAAAATTTGCATTCTGACAAAAACCGGTGTCTAAAGGCACTCATTTAAACACAGTGTCTACGGTTGAAACTACTTTATTGTAAAATAAACAACGTAAACCTATTTTATTCGCAGCTTTTCTAAAACCAATTCATTATTAGCTAATAGAACAAAGCGACGAAAATTCAAGACGAGGAAAATTTATAATTAACAATCATGCGCTCAATCTGCAGGAAATTTTATACTCTTATTCTAGACCATATAATTTCAATGTTCTATCCATAGAAGTCGAAGCTATAAACCTGGCGTGCTTTCCGAACCTAACTCCGGTGGCTGTAGCTGTGTGATCGTTGAAAACTTTCAATTCTTGCCACTGTTTGCATAAATACACCCTGAAAAATGTTCATGGTTTAGACTGAAGTTGGCCGCACGTGCGCATGCATACCTGATGTCCGTTCCCGCAACAGCCAGATAAGTTCCGCTCTGATCGAAGCACAGATCTCTGATTTGATAATCCTCATCCAACTGTAACGTTTTGAAATTCTTCAGCTTCCTCAAATCCCACAACTTGACGCAAGCATCGTCGGCGGCCGTGGCTAAATAATAACCGTTTTCAGAAAACGAAATCGTAGTAATCGCGCCGGAATGCCCCGTGAAGTTGGCGACGTTGATTTGCTCCTTCAAATCCCAAATTTTCACTTGCGAATCTGCAGTCCCCGTCCCAAAAATCAACCCATCGGGATGCAGCTGTGCGGTGGTCAACGGTATGTTCGTTTGATCGGCCACTTTCGTCAACAATCGTCCTGAACGGATATCCGAAAAAGCCCAGTGCTGATCCTCTGAAGTTGATAGGACATAATCTCCAGTTGGGTGCAATGACAATCCGGTAACAGGACCTTCATGAGCGCGTAACAGTAAAGTCGTCTGGGATGTTGGCACATTCCACACACGAATCGTAGAATCGGGAGACGCGGTAATAACAAGATCCTCATCAGGATGATAAATAACTTTAGTGACTTTCTTACTGTGCCCTTTAAGTATAGCGACAACTTGTTCAGTATCTTTATTAAATACGGTTGCGTTTCTGTCATTGCCGCCTGTCAAAATTTTACTCGTGTCGGAATTGTGGACGTCCAATGCCAAAATGCCTGGAACACTAGCCGAATGCAAGCCCTAAAAACATAACTGTCTCATCGAAAATTACAAAAATTCAAAAACTCACTGGATGTGACGCCAACGTCTTAAAAAGCCTCAACTGCTCGTGCGTCGTCAACTCCTCTGGAACCGTGCGCCCCCGCTTTTTGCGTTCTTGCGTCAAAACCGTCGCTTTGTCTTGAAGATTCTGTATAACTTCATCTGTCATTCCTGCTTGTTCTGTTGGTTGATTAGCAATGCCACCGGCTTCTGCAGCAACAGCAGGTTGGGGCACTGTTGTTATACCCGCTTGCGGTTTAAGAGTCGCCAACGCCTCTCTGGCCGCGGTCACTTCTTTGTTAAGACGCGCTATCACTCTGCACGCCGCATCGTGCTGATAAAGCGCGTGACTCAGCTCTTGCCGTGCAGTCTGCAATTGCTGTCTCTGTGTGAAACTGTAGAGCATCACGGCATCCCATTCGTCCTGGAGGAGCTTTAAAGTGGCGGGAATGCTGGTGGCGCTCGGCGGCTTAGGTTTCACAATCGGCGGAGCTGCAATCGTCACATCGATCATACAAAAAAATCAAAAAATAAATGAGAACTCACTTTTGATCTCGATCAACTTATCAACTGTCAACTCCTCGCCACTGATGGGATCTTTTCCATGTTCTTGGATGTATTTCTCGATCATTCGTTTCTCGAAGATCGCCCCCGATGAGGGCGACACCACGGGATGCTCGGGGACTTCGTTGGACACTGAAAAGGGGCCCTACTGTTAAAAGCAAGTAAACTAAAACTAGATTAGGTAGGGTGTTTGAAATTCGAACAAAATTTAACTCTGGCATTAATGCTGGCATTTAAAAAACACAAGGGTTTTACTGTTAATTAGAGCTTAAAAAACGCTTTACTTACACGCACAGCACAACGCCATTTTTGTGAAACAAACATGGGGAGCAGGGCTGTCAATCACAAAATTTAAATTTCCCTACCACCTGAAAAATTCAAAAATCAACAAAATATATTAAAAAACAAATGTGGTGACAGTATACTATTGTATTTTTCAATAATGTCCAAGTAATATAAAATAATTCGATTTATATGCTTTATAAGATACATAACTTTAATCGTAGTATTGAAATCCAGGCTCATAAACAACGTAAATAGATAGATGGTTTGGAAATCGATGCTTCAGAGACACCATAACTATTATTGACTTCGACTGTTAAATAAAAACTCTAGATGGGGCAACAAATATTAATCTTTATTTTTCTTCTTTAAAACATACTGTTCTACATGATATTTCGCAATCTGATATAAAATGGAGTGTTTTCGGACAGCATTATTGACAAGTGCCCTCCTATAACACTTTAAAAGTGACAAATCATCTTCATTTGGAGTCAGAAAAGAGTGTAATGGACACACACTTTGTTCACTTGTGACATTAAAAATTTCCACGACACCTGCGTACTCCGACCATAAAGTTTTACGCCATTTTAAAGCATGTCTTTGTGCCAAAGGCACCAAAATAAAATTTCCGAAAAGAACATCCCCATAACTCACACCTTGGTACTGTTCTAATAGCTGGGTGTAAAAATCTTGGAAATTGTTTAAACCTATCAACAAACTAGTTAGTGTGTATTTAAAATAATAAATGAACTCACCTTGAATTTCTTTATTAAAGTTGATGGCATCTCCACACTTTTGTATAATGTTGTTTAGGCACAATTGGAGCAAATTGTGGATTTCACTTATTAAAAACAAATTATCGCTTCCTAAGAAAACGCAAGCAATCCGACAAAACCTGTCAGTAGGGTTTATGGTTGCTGCCAAATCAGGAAAATAGGTTTCATAAATTAAAACCCATCTGAGACAATTACGGATTATGAAAACTTGTCGACTTTCGTCTAAATTTTGTTTGTTTTGTTGTTGATTTGAGTAAAGAACAATTATAGGAGTATAAATCCAGTCGATTGGTATCACATTACCTACGTCGAGATCCAAACATAAATTTGTTGTATAATTTGGAACATCCTGTAACGCATTTGCATAATAAAAAAATTATACTCTTGCTGGAATAACATACAACTTTTAACCCTAAAACTTGTGTATACACTGTCAAAATCTCATTTAAATTATTCAGGGAAGTTTCAAGACAGTCGTGCTTTTGCTCAATAGTGAGACTGTTCATAAGAACATCGCTAGGATAAAACGAAGAACTGAAAATGATATTTGCGAGAATATGTTCGATGTCTGGTTTCTGATCAGAATTGAACACGCTCAAGCATTTGACTGCTACCTCATAAAATGGGCAAGTATCCACATCAGTTCTAACAGTAATTGAAATTTTTAAGATGTTCATGATTAAGTTGCTTTCAACTCTCGCAAACCAGTTGTTGCTCAAGAAATACTTATCCAGTTTCCTTAACATTTCCAAATACTCTCTGACGTTGCTGTGGCGGAGAAATGCAAGTTTTATTTTATCATCATCAGAGGTCGCCACGAAATTTGATAATGAGCTCAAGAATGGTATTGGGCTATTGGTTTGTACCAGAGGCACGACATGTTCAGAAGCAAACCAAGCTGCTGCTTCCACTGTTTTTAAATTAGGACTGGACTTATGTGGCTCATAATTGTTGAGTAACATCGACCCGTTCCTACCAATATTAAAAAACGAATTATCTGAAATACAATAATTCTGAACTCACTTGACGGTTTTGGTAACAATTTCGAAACCTCCAGAATTCAGTAACTCCAAAACCAGCTTATTGATTTCGTCTGGAATTTTCATCATTTTGTGCAATGAAGCCAAACAATAGAATAATGAAGAAACAATTTGAAGTTTGCCACACTAAAATTCAAACATTGACTTTTTTTTGGAATTGCAATAAAAAATACTTAACTGCAAATTCAGATATGGTCATGAACTGTGCAAACCACTTAATAAGGCAATTTTGAAGCAACGCTACGTACGGGGAAACCAGCTGTAAATTTCTACATCCTCCAAGTAAAACAAGAAGAGCAGAAACGTGTCCTTGTCTAACAAATGTAGTCGTCATTGTAAAATTAGTATTTTTGAAGTGGTAGTTTAACATTTCCATTAAAACGGGGTTTAATACTCTGAAATTGCTTCTTTTAGTAAACCATTTCAAAAATATGACGACTCACTGGAAATAATCCAAAGCTATGCCGTAATGAACAAAAACAGACCATAGATGCAAACTTTCTGTTTGCAACTTTAGACCATTGGTATTCAACGAATATTTTTCTGATGACAGATATGAAAGTATGGCATCCATGATTTGGTACTTTCCAACCAAATCAGTTGCAATTGTTTGACTTCTTGTGGCTAAAATTCGCAACAATTTGAGAGCTTGTAATAATGGAAGGCCATAAGGTGAATTTGGATCTGCAGAATTTTGGCTTATTGAAGCCGGTACAAAATTATTTATAATACTTTTGATGAGGTTTTCGCAATTGTAAACTTTCGTCATTATAAACTGAGAATCTCGAACTAGTCGAGTGAGAATGTCCATTGAGTAGACTATAGTTTCAATAGAAGGCTTTACTGTATTTATAATATACCTAATTCTAACCAAAATTTCTGTTCTAGCTAAGCATTTAACCAAATTAGTTTCAGCCAACTGTTGGTCATTAACTGTATTGTCATCTTCTAATTCATTATCTATGCCTAAAACAGGTTGAACTTGGCCTAGACCAAACCCTAGAAGACAATCTAAACAAGTTTCATCTATTTTACTATAGAACAAATTTCTCATAGCTTTGATGCTTCCATTTAAAACTCCTGGGGTATTATCATCTAGACAAAACCGCACAACAAAGAAAATTTGTTCTATGGGTAAATCAATAACCCCATCATACACCCCTGTCAGTTGCAATGATAAAATATTTGCGATGGTGTTCAACGCTATGATTTTCTGTTGAATCACATTTGATCTTGCTAATTGAAACAGCTCCTGTAGAGTGTATCCAGGTCTTCCCGCCTCCTCTCCATGATGGTACAAAATTCTAGACTTCTCGCTGATCTCATTTTCACTATATGGAAGCAACCAACCCTCAAAATCAAACCTGAAATTGAATATTTGCAAATTGGAGCATAATTTCACATTCTACCAACCTAGCCTCAAAACTTTGATTTTTCTCAATTTTCGGCTTATCAACGCTCCTCATCCACGCCAACTTGCTCGTTTCCACACTCCTAAAATTGAGCCACTTATCTGAGTTGGGTTGACTGAGAATCTCATTAGGTGTCTCAATTTGTTCAATATCAACATCTTGGGCAGCTTCATTTTGTTCTTGAATTGTAGGATTACGGCTGGAGGAGGCGTCGTGTTTGGATCTCCGTGATCTCAAAAACGCTATAATTGCTGGATCCATTGTGGTCAATAGGTGCTCTCGCTCCTCTAAAATTTCCTGTTCAGTCATACTGCTGATTTTTTTCACGTTCTCTTGGTGGATGGCACCTTTTTCATCGCCAGTCAACACGAAACTTTGACTGGGAAGGCTGATTTTTGTCGTGTTAACGTTTGATGAAAACTGATCTTTGTCAGACTTAAATTTTTTGAATTGTCGTGCAAAAATACTGCCCCCTTGCTGAGAATTGCTAGAGTTAACATCTCTGCGTTTAGCGGTAGGAAATCCCTTGTTTTTACTAAAATTCAATGGGGGCAATGGGTAGGTTTCAACAGTCTTCTCAACAATTCCTCCAAGATTGCTATGGTCGGGAATCGCCTCGAAAGTGTTGGCGAGTTGATCTTGAATGTCGACCATACAGACATCTTCATTAGTTTCGGGTTTTTCATCTGAAAAATGCGTCAGTCGGTTGAATTACTCGGAAAATTGTGACCTAACCTTTCTTTTCACTGACCACTGTTGCAGCTAATTTGACTTTATTTTCAGATTTTTGTCGGTTAAATTCCGCCTGTAAGCGCAATAAATCTTCTTCCGTTTCGTTAGGCTTTGGTCTCGAATACATTTTATTTTTATTTTATTGTTAGTAAACATTTATTAACCTCACAAATTATGAAAACCATAACTTGGAACTTTAATTTACTATGTTGGCAACCAAAATTTTGTTAAATATTTATACTTTCACATTTAATTTACATTTAAAATTTAAAAAATACGCAGTGTAACACAAAACACCCTTTCATTACTTTTTTATTTTTAAATAATAATATAATCGAAAACTGAGATTTATTATTGTATAATCTGATACATCTGTTGGCACCTTTGCATATGTCAAATTTGCGGCAAACAGAAGAGAGCGCAAGTTGAATTTTTCTATCGCTGAATTTACAAAAATTGGTAATTTTCCTTAAAATATCATGAGTAGTAAATATAAATTAACGGAAGGAGCTCTCCAAGTATCCTTTTCCAATCTAAAAGCGCTTTTGGGTGACTTTATTTGTTTTAGATAATCATGAATGGGGGCGATGTTGCCGAGCCCACGATGCAGATTTTGGGGAGCAAAAAGATCCTTTCTAACATCGCCGACAAGGAGCGCCATAGAATTTTATTGTCCGATAGTAGAAACACAATTTCTTTTGCGATGATATCTACTCAAATTAATGATAGAATTGGAGCGGGGGCTACTCAGATGTACTCTGTTATTAAACTAAAACGCTACATTACTAGCTTAATTAATAGCATTGGGAAAGGAGACACGTACGTTTTTTATTTATTCTTGAAATTCACGAGTTATAGCAAACATTTTTGCAGCCGCGTACTTTTGATTCTTGATATGGATTTAATAGCAAGCGGAGATATAGTGGGACAAACAATCGGAACACCAGTTCCACTGACAGATGGCGAAACTTCAGTTTCTCAGTCATCAAACAATTCAATTTCGAACAAAGCACTAAATGCGTACAGGGGCATCAGTTTTTATAAAAATAGTATGGGAGGCGACAGCGCAAATAATTCCCTTTCCACCACCAAAGTGATAAGTCCAATCGCTAGTTTAAGCCCTTTTCACAATAACTGGGTGATTAAAGCGCGAATTTCAAACAAAACCAGCATTAGAACGTGGTCTAATGAGCGAGGCGAAGGCAAAGTTTTTAGCTTCGACTTAATTGACGAAAGTGGCGAAATTAGATGTACCGCATTTAAAGATTTGGTCGACAAGTTTTTTGATCATCTCGAAGTAGATAAAGTGTATTACATAAGTAAAGGCGAATTAAAACCAACGAATAAACAGTTTTGCACATTTAGCAGCGAATACGAGATGACTTTGTCCAACGAATCGATAATTGAAGAAAGTAGCGATAATAACAGCGTGATCCCTAAAGTGAAATACGATTTTGTTTCCATCGATAAAGTTGCAGCGATGGAAAGCGGCACTTTTGTCGGTGGGTGCTTATTCATATAATTGAGCAAATTTCAAATCTGCCACCAAAATACCAATAGAAATGTTGGATTTTTAAATTAGCCAATGAGGATCTATGGCTTTAGTGCCAATTTTGAAATTAATTATTTTTCAGAGATATTCATTAATCTTTTGTCACTTTTAGATGTGATTGGTGTGTGCAAAACAGTTTCTGAACTTCAAGTATTTACATCAAAAGCATTCAATCGCGAACTGAGAAAGAAAGAGGTGGTTTTAGTTGACCAATCAAAAACTGCTGTAATATTTCAAATATTTCCTCACTTTATTCTTCACAGAATTATTCGTAGATTTCTCTCATTCTATGGGGGGTTCAAGCAGAAACTTTCGACGGGTCTAACAATCCAGTAGTATTAATCAAAGGGGCTAAAATCGGGGAATATGGTGGTGGCAAAAGCTTATCGACTATTATGAATAGTCATTTCAAAGTGAATCCAGATATCGCAGAATGTTACCGTCTTAAAGGATGGTACGAATTGGAGGGGAGTCAAGTTGAAACCCAAAACATCAGCGAAAGGGGTGGTATTGGAGCGCTGCAAACATCTTGGATGACCTTCAAAGAAGTCCAAGATAATGAATTGGGTCACTCTTATAGGGGTGATTATTACCAGACAATGGGTACCATTTTGTTGACGCGTTCGGATAAATTGCTTTATAAAGCTTGTCCCACGACAGATTGCAACAAAAAGGTGATCGACATGGAAAATGGGATGTACAGGTGCGAAAAATGCAATCGCGAATATCCGAATTTCAAATATAGGTTGTTAATTTCGGTGAGTGTGCGTCATTCGGACGAATACAGTCAAATCGGGTGACTTGGAAAACTCAAGTTACTCATCAGGCCAAGTAACCCTAAAGTAACGGTACCTAATAAAAATATTTTCAGATGAATATTGGCGATTCTACCAGCAATCAGTGGGTCACCTTATTTTCATCTGAAGCCGAGAAAGTATTGGGAAAATCTTCGCAAGAAGTTGGGGAGACTTTGGAAAATGACCAGGAAGCAGCAATGAAAATTTTGGAAGATGTTAATTATAAACAATTCGTTTTCAAGTGTAGAGTCAAAACGGAAACTTACAATGTACAAACTGAGCAATTTCGTAATTGTTTGAGGCTATTTTTGTATTTTTTTTGCAGGATGAACAACGGCTTAAAACGGTTGTGGTTAAGGTGGAGCCTGTAAATTACGAGGAATATAGTTGTTATCTGCTAGAAAGGATTAAGAAATTTATTCCATAAGACAACATTTCTTTAGTGGAGATAAAAATTGTTTCATTTGTTTTAGAAATAAAATTTTTGATTTTATGCAAATCTAGTTATTTAATAGTGATTGGGTTGGTGCTGTTGGCACGTCTGGTACGAAAGTTGGCGGAAAGTCAAACGGTCAAATTTTTGTTTCAAATTCGGACTGTCATAACGGTCGGGTGTCTGTTGTGTTCATTTAATTTTAGTTTGATTTTTTTTGAAAAAATTGTGATAATTAGTAGTAATGTTAGCGCCTAAACAAGAACCACTGATTTAATGTAGATATAATGGATTTAAAAAACGAAACGCCATCAAAATCGAAAAGCAATTTGATGAATAAAGTTTTAACGAGTTCGCTTAGCTGTGATAGCCCCTTCAGACTGCTCCCAAACATTTCCACTCCCCCATCACGATTTGCGAAGATTCTCAACCCATTTGAATCTCATTTGATCGAAAGATTGCATCTCCCAACGTTCAGGTGAGTGTTTTTATTTTCTTGCCGTAGCTGAATTTTTGTTTCTAGTCCCAGTGTTTTTGCTCAAGTGTCCACTCCAAAGACTGATGAGAAATTTAAGTGGACCATTGACGACATATCAAGCCTGAAACCTGCAAATATTGATGAGGCCACGATCTCCCAACACGTCATGGACCAAGACCCTACTATGGAGTCGTTAGTGCAAGAAAAGATTGACAAATTCTTCAATGAGAAAGCAATAGCCCCAAGCCCCCTAAACGAGCATGTTAAACGAGTCGCTTTGATCACCAGCCCCATTTCTAAGCCGCAATACTCGAACAACTACTCTCAAACTGTCTTAACCCTTCCACCGATCCTCCCCAAGCACGTCGAAGAAGTGCTCAAACCCTACTTCACTTACACCTCCCCGCAACAAAAATCCCAATTCGACGAAAACTCATCGCTCTACCGCAAACTCTTTGATTTTGAAGAGCACAGCATACACGAATCTGTCGAGTCGAGTCCTGCTTTATCGACTGGACTGTCCCCCATTCAATTCTCCCCTGAATTCAACCCCAGCTCCCCGAAGCGGAATTTCGGGAGCCCCATTGAAATGCCGGAGCTAAGAGACTGCAACTTATCCCCCATCGGGCGATCTCCGCGAGAGGCGAGATCTGCATGCAGACTGAG